>BSBK01009906.1:0-100000 GCA_027943335.1 Chamaecyparis obtusa | reverse complement strand
TTTTTGTTTTTTTAAATACTTGTTCCGGTAATCTTTTCCGCAAAGCGCAACCCATAAAAAATGATAAATATTATAAGATGGGGGTTTGGGGAAAAGCCTCCCCACACCCCCCCTCACCCCTTGTTTGTTTCGGTGGGCAGCTAAGGTCGGGCAGCGCTGAACCCTGCTCCACCACTGTGCATACAGTGGTGGGTAGGGAGTGGCAACTGCACCACGCCCCACCCCGCGACCTCTCCTCTTCCTTTGCCTTCAGTGTGGGCACCACTACCTTGCGTCGTTGTCACCTCACCTACGCGCGCACACAGAAGACCATTCGGCCCTACATTTTAAAAAAATAGAACGCAGTGAACTTAGGGTTGTAAAACATAACAAAAAAAAACTAAGCAAATTATTTCATAAGAGATTTGTATTATATATAAATTAAAATATTATTATTACATTAGGGTTGTTATTTTATAAAAATAGATTTATATTATATTTGTTTTGTTAAGTTCGATTTGTTTATTAAATAGATTTGTTTAAAAATTTAGAATTGTTTATTTAGAACAAGAGTTATTTAATATGTTGTAGCATGAAAATTATTTGTATTAAGTAAAGGATTTTTCTTTTAACGTATTATTAGAAATTTCAAATTTATTTACAATTAGATTTAGTTTCAATTTTAATTAATTATAAATTAAAATAAGATTAAACTAACGTGTACATTTTAGTATTTGATTTTGGTTAGGGGTCATTTTTTTAAATTAAAACAACTGGGAGATTATAATCAAACTTCTTGGTGACTTGGATGTTCTATCATTTAAAAGGCGTTTGTTTGGGTCATTGGTTTAACTTTAGTCATCGTTTTATTGACTTAGTAATAAACTTGAGATATATTACTTCAACTAGATAAGCATGTTTTGTCAATAGAAGTGGTTTTACCATGTCTTATTGTACCTTTAGGAATTTCAAACCTTAGTAGAATATTGTTGGCTATTTTTGTGCACAGTTGACTTTTGGTCAACCCTTGGTCAAACCTAGGTCATTCACCTCAGTTTGCATGCACAAGAAGTCCATTATATGTTTTGAACCTTTAGAACCTAGTTGCACATTTATCGGTGCATGGTTGACTTTTTGGTCAGCTATGGTTGACTTTAGTCAACTATCTCGATTTGCATGCCGATCGAAGCATGTAGTTTAGTAAACCTTGTAGGACAGTTTAGAAGTTGTTCGATGAAGTTTGACTTTTGGTCAAACTTGGTCAACCTTCTCTAGTTTGACCCTTGTGGTGTTTCAGGACCACTTAGACTTCTTTAGTGATTTCTTTCCCTCAACATCATTTTGCATGTACATAGGAACTTGTGCCAGTTTGTATTTAAACTCTAGCTAACATAGTTACATTTGCATATGTGTTTTTAGTTAAACATTAGGTTTTAGGAAAAAAAAAATTGTAGTTGTGTTTTGCTCACTTTTTGGGCATCACATTTTAGTATCAAAGCCAGGTTTAGTAAACCTTGGGAACCTAACCAACTTTGTAGATGCTAAACTTTGTGTTTATGTGTGTATGATGCCTCCACTCACCCGACAGGCCCATGGATGTAGGTGTATCACCTTATCTCAAGAAGAGGTATAGCCATAGGTAGAGGTTTGAGAAGGGGACTAGGTTCCACCTACCGAACCACCTCATTTTTCTAATGCAAAGTTGTTGCAATCCTTTCAGAACCTAGCAAGACTCATCCTAGATCGTATGCCTCCAATCATGCCTTAGAATGTACACCAAGGTATGGAAGGACGTATGTCCTCATTTAGGGAGAAAAGTAGGAGTCCCCCTCTTATATTCACAAAGGGATAGGCCGAGTAGGAAGTTGGGTCCATTAAGGGACCAGAACCTCCACCTAGGGATGAGGTTTGCATATATGAGAGACCACCTCCTGATACAGGTGATCATATCAGGGAGCTGATGTGGCTTTTGTCGCCACTATTTTTGGGATCTACTGATGGGACAAAGGATGAGTCTTGGCTTCTGAGCCTTGAGCATTGTTTTGGCTTGCACCCTTGCGAGAGAAACCTTAAAGAACACTTTGCCATACATCTTCTAAAAGGAGGATCCTCCACATGGTGGAAACATGAGGAATTCAAGGGACATCTAGTTATAGACACCCTGACATGGGAGACTTTCCTTCAGATCTTTAGGGCTAGGTATCTCTTTGAACAGTTTAGACAGTGTCAGATAGATGAAATCCGCAATCTGTAGTAGAAGGGACTTTTAGTGGCCCAGTATGAGGGCAAGTTCATAGATCTCCATCCTTATGTCAAGTACATGAGGGATGAGAAGTTACGGGTAAATCAGTTCATCAAGGGATTGAAACCCTATATAGCTGACATGGTACGTATGGTACCACCAGGGGACTTATGATTCTCTAGTGATAGGGCCTTAGTTTCAGAGGAGATCGTTAAGGGATCTCAGTATTGCAATTCTGCACCACAAAATTCTAGCTATGAAAAGCCCCTTGGAAGTAGAATTAGAGGACCAATTTGGGGACTTTCAAATCCCCACAGTAGCAGCAGTAGCCTCAGCAATCTCAACAGAGCCAGGCACCAAAACCACCTCAGGGAAAATAGGGCTCAATGCCCAAGCAGTGGCATTCTCAGGGTCCTAAGAAGGGACATAAATCTCAGGCCCCTTATACACCCCTAGCACAGGCACACCAGCCCTATAAAGGGGGATATAGTGGGTCTACTCAGACATGAGGATCTCAGTAGTCCAGACCTCAAGGCATATAGGTTTAGGCTTGAGGACCATGCTATACTTTTGGTGCCATGGGGAACATAGCTAGGTAATGTCCTTAGGGAGGAATTCAATGGGAAATGATGTCCGAACCTACAGTTGGGGACATGGGAAAGTCCCATAGATTTTTTGTAGCAATTGACAACTACCAGAGAAAGCATCAAGCCACAGTCATTGAGGCTTTGGGTAAAATCAAAGGTAGTGCAGTTTCTATCATATTTGATACTGCAGCTACTAACTCCTCTATTTCTCCATTGGTCATGGAGCATTGTAGGCTAGTGGCAGCTAGGCAAGATATTAGGTGGGAAGTTGAGTTATCTTCAGGAGCTAGATTATTTGTTACCTTGATGGTTAGGGAGTGCCCGATTCAGATTGGTGGCTTAACCACCTTAGCAGACCTTAGAATAACACCCCTCGGATCTTAAGGACTAGTTCTTGGCATAGATTAGCTTTATGCTCACAAGGCCAAGCTAGATTATCATAAGAATTTGATTGAATGCTTGGATGATGATGGAAATACTATTTTGATTTATGGAATCCAGAGGCCTATATCCCTCTGTGTGATCTCTGTTATGCAGCTTAAGAAAAGCATGCGAAAGGGATGTTAGTTTTCTTCTATTACCATCAGTGATAGAGAAGATGAGGCAGAGTAGGAAGCCTCACTAGATGACCATCCCATTTTGTAGGAATACGTAGATGTGTTTCCTTAGAGCTACCTGGTATGCCTCCTCAAAGGGCGACAGACTTTCATATAGATCTTGTACCAAGAGCAAAACTGGTTTCCAGAGCACCTTACAGGATGACCACTAATGAGCTTAATGAGATCAATTTTTAGCTTGAGGAACTGCTAGAGAATGGACATATTCATCCTAGTGTTTCTCCTTGGGGTGCACCTATGATCTTTGTGAAGAAGGGCGAATCTCTTAGGTTGTGTATGTATTAATGATAGTTTAACAAAGTAATCATCAAGAATCGATATCCACTTCCTAGGATTCATGACCTGTTTGATTAGCTTCAAGGTGACCAAGTGTTCTCCAAGATTGACCTTAAGTCAGGATATCACCAGTTGAGGATAGTGGATAGTGATATCCACAAGACTTCATTCTACACCAGATATGGTCACTATGAGTTTAATGTGGTTCCATTTGGTCTTAAAAATGCTCCAACTGTATTCATGAGTCTTATGAATGGAGTATTTCGTGCTTTCCTTGACAAGTTTGTGGTGGTATTCCTTGACAATATCTTAATCTATTCAAAGGATGAGAGAGAAAATGAAGAGCACCTAAGACTAGTTTTACAGTTCCTTAGAGATAATCAACTTTATGGCAGCTTGTCAAAATGTGCATTCTTCAAATTAGAGGTCAAGTATTTGGGTCATGTGATATCTAGTGATGGTATCTAAGTAGATCCATCAAAGATTGATGCCATTATGAATTAGCCAGCAACTATTGGAATTAGGAGAGATAGGTACTGAGAGGGGACGGGTGAATCAATGCCCACAAAACTTTTCTTGTAGAAACCTTCCTGATCTATAATTGAATACTGTGATAACCGATCAAAATAACTCAAATACAATTGTATAAATCAATCATCTAGTTAACTTAAGAAAGTAAACAACATGAAATCAATATGACAATCACATAACACAAGTATTTTGGTAATGTAGAAACCCTTGTAAGAAGGTAAAAACTATGGTGGGGATGACACCCACAAATTCTTCACTACTGTAGATAGAAAAGGTTTGCCTATTAAGGCTACAAGTTTTGATCACTTCTGGTGATCTTACCCTGTTAGGAGTAACATTTAGATCAGCTAGATCTACCTAGTTATAGGATTTAACAGCACTAAATGAAGTGTGTACTCGGTTAAGATATTTATACAAAGACTGTTAAGTCTACTCGGTTAAGAGATTTCACCAAAAACTCTATCACAATTGTCAAAAAGTAATAGGTAAATATCTACTAGTTGACAACTCAATTGTCTGAAAAAAATCTATAAGTACTCATCAAAATATCACCTTATATGTGATGATTCTCTGCTCTATTCTGCTCAGTAAACTTCTTTGATTCTGCCCAATCTGATATCCTCTACACTCTGTTCTACTTGGTAAACTTCTCTGATTCTGCCCAATCTGATATCCTCTCTGCTCGGTAAACTAGTTGTCTTGAAGATAGGCAATTTCTTCAAGTGCTCTGTGATTCATATATATTAGTTCACCCAACCTCTTTAAAACGGTGCGAACAAACAAAATATATAGTGTTATGTTTTGCCGCCTTAGCAAAAATTAGGTTACAAAGATAATCATAACCCTAAGATCTACGGTGCAAAATAACCTAGATCAACTATTACAAAAAGATAAACATTACATTTAATGAGTATCTATTTACAATAAATGCTCCTCGATCTTAGTAAACCATTTTATGATTTGTTGTAACCATTTGCATAGAAGAATGTGCCATTCCAGATTACTATGCCATTTTCTATGATCATCGGTAAACACTATATAATCTTCTCGGTGTATACTATGATGCTTGGTGTTTATTGACCATCGGTGTCGGTGTCACTGGTGCTCGGTTAACTATGTGATGCTTGATGTAAAGTCTTTACCGACTGCTCTGTCTTGCTTCAAGTTACTAACCGACTTAATATAAGTAACCGAACGACCTATTTACTATCCTTTGATACTAATGACAACCTTGAATGCTCAATAGAGATTAACAACACCTACCACAATGACTGAGGTGAGAAGTTTCATGGGTCTATCTGATTATTACAGATGATTTGACGAAGGGTTTTCTCAAGTGACACACCCTATTACTTATCTTCAATGAAAGGGAAATAATTTTGAGTGGACTGAGAAGTCTAATAGAGCATTTTAGGAACTCAAGAGAGCATTGACCAGTGCACCCATTCTTGTAGTGTCAAAGCCTTCAGCAGAGTTTTTATTTTTCATAGATGCTTCCTTAGATGGCTTAGGGGTAGCTCTTATGCAGGATGGGTGAGCTATAGCCTATGAGTCCAGGAAACTAAAGACTCATGAGCTCAACTACCCTACCCATGATCTCAAACTTGCAGCAGTGGTACATGCTTTAGTGAGATGGAAACATTTCTTCTTAGGACATTAGTTTGAACTTCATTTAGACCATCAGAGTCTACAATACATCCTTACATAGTTGAACCTTAATGCTAGGCAATGGAGATGGATGGAGTTCTTGTGTAAATATGATTTTGATGTTCACTACATCAAGGAGAAATATTTTTTTATCGCAAATGCCTTGAGTAGGAGATGACATGAGCTTTCTTCTATGTTTATAGGCATAGATTTGAGAGATCACATTATTCATCACTTACATGAAGATGAGTTGTATGCAGTAGTGAGTGAGTTGATTCAATCTTAGAGACCCCTTGAGGGGAAGTAAGTAGATTATAACATGGAGTTAGATGGACTCTTACATCATAGAGGACACATATATATACCTTCTTATAGAGGATTGCAAGAGTTTGTCATGCTAGAGGCCCATAGAGCCCCTTATGTAGCTCATCCCAGAGTGAAGAAGATGCATGTTGATTTGAGACAGTTATATCATTGGCCAGGCATGAGAATGCAGATTGTTGAGTTGGTAGCTAGGTACTTATAATACTAGAAGGTGAAGGCAGAACACCGACATCTAGGTGGTCTACTTCAGCCTCATGAGATACCAGTGTGGAAGTGGGACACCATATCTATGGACTTCATTTTTTATTTTCCTATGTCATCTCATCGTAATGATGTCGTCATGGTGATAGTTGACAAGTTGACCAAGGAGGCTCACTTTTCACCATTGTGTACTACCTTTACCACACCATCAGTGGCACAGGTTTTCTTGTGAGATATTGTTAGACTGCATGACATACCTTGTAAGATCATCTTAGATAGAGATTCTATCTTCACATCATCCTTTTGGAGATAACTTCAACCAGCGATGGGTACTAGGCTCAACTTCAGTACGACCTATCATCCTAAGACAGATGAATAGACCGAAAGGGTCAATCAAGTGTTAGAAGACATGCTTTGCATGTATATTATAGACCATTAGACCCAGTGGGAGGAATACCTACACTTAGTGGATTTTTCTTATAACAATGGGCATCATACATACTTGGGTATGCCTCCTTACCAGGCTCTCTATGGTAGACCTTGCAGGACACCACTCAGTTGGGATAGGATCGAGGATAGAGTTTCTAGTGGTTCTGAGCTAGTCAAAGATATGGAGTAGTAGGTGACCTTGATAAGGAAGCATCTCAAAGAGGCTCAGGATAGGTAGAAGAATTATGTTGATGCGAAGAGGATAGATCGAGCCTACTTAGTGGGAGACAAGGTCTTTTTGAGAGTGTGACCGCATAAGAGTCCAATCTATTTTGGAAAGGGCTCTAAGCTAGCACCTCATTTTGTTGGACCTTTTGAGATCCTTGAGAGGATAGGACCACTTGCATATCATATAGCTTTTCCACCTAGCCTGTCACGCATCCATGATGTGTTTCATATTTCAATTTTGAGGAAGTATGTTTATGATGAGACTCATGTGATAGATTGGGATGCCTTGCAAGTAGATTCATACAGATAGCTAGCTTTGGAGCCCATTCATATATTGGCTCAATGGACCCTGGCACTTCAAGGAAGGGCGTTGGACCAGGTTAGGGTCCAGTGGGATTGTTATGATGAGGTCAAAACTTCATGGGAGGATGCAACACAGATGAGGTCACAGTACCCTCATCTCTTCAATGAACTCCAGGAAGAAGTTCATGCCTAGAGGGGGTGGATGTGAGACCTACCTCAGACAGACATATTTTTACTTCTTTTCTTTCCATGCTTTTAGTGACTTTTACTTGGACATACCTTGACTATCAAGACACTTATGTATTTGAGGATCTATTGAATTCTATGTTATATGTTCGGTACTTGGTTATGTAATCAAGGTACACTCAAGATACTTTATGTTTTGATTCAGTTTCAGTTTACGATGATGTCCTATATGAGTATAATTGTGTTGGATACAATTATGATGGAAAATCAGTTTAGGAGACCGATGATATGTTTAGTTAATAAAATCACAGATATAATTTATATACCATGCAGTATTGATGGTGTATTATATTTCTATATCATGTTATTTTGGACCTACTGATGTGTGCAATGAGTGTGTAGGGGTTGTAGACCATGGATCTAATTCGGGGACCTAGAATTGGAACCTATGTTATTCCATGAAATCCAAGGTCCTATTTGTATAAAGAAACATGGACCTCATTGTATAGTTGTTTATTTGTGAATGTGGTTTTCATAAGTGTATTTAATTTAGTTAAAGTTATTATAAATAAGCCATGTCATTTGTTTATTTAAATGTGCCAATTTTGGAAATTGTTGCAATTAAGTGTTGGCATAGCTAGTTAATCATATTATGTTTAAGTGAAGGGTTAACTAGGGGTTTACCTTAGTGTAGTACCAAGCTTACCATGGTTAGGAAGTTTCTAGTTGGTCAATCTTGACTTAGAAATCCGTGGGTAAACTTTAGGTGGGGTTTAGAGGGTCTTTTGGGCTCTCATAAGGTAACCATAGTCAATTTTAGCTACCCAGGTTGGTACCCTAGGGGTTAGGGGTAATTTTTAACCCATCAAGAATCTTTAATCACATTTATGACACCCCTAAAGTCTCCCTTTTGAAGTTATGCGAATTTGAGAGTTGTGTGATTTTGGTTAACCTCTCTTTTCTTCTCAAATATGCATTTAACTCCATTTATGGAGTTTATGGAGAAGGAAGGCAACTGGGAAGAAGGGGATGGAAGGTTCTTCCTTACCTTTAATTGGTTCCTAGGCTATTGGATGTTTTCCTATATAGTGAAGGTTTTAGGAGGAGCTTGAGTGATCACCCACTCTCTATTTTAGAGACCACTTTTAGAATTGGAAGGAGCTTATAAGGAAGGGATTGCTTGGAAGGAGAGCTTATTTTCAAATTCAACCTTAGGCTTGGAGTAAGGTTGGCTTATTTTAGTTTAAATTTTTTCTTGACATGTATGTAAGCTTGGAGCTCCATTAATGGAGTCCTTGCTATTTTTATGGTTTTGCTTAAAAATTCTTGATGTGTAATTTTATTGTTTTTCATTCGTAAAATTTATTTTTGAATGGTATCCTTCAAGGCACACTCACCCTTTGGAGGGTAGAGTAACTTTTAAGGGGGTAGTAGGAAGTGACCCAGGATTGTGCAAAGTCTCACATGTGTGGAGGGATAAACATGGGGTTTCATGATACCCATGATGCGAAGTATGACCTACTGGCACCTGGGGGGCATAAGGAAGATTTTAGACTGCTCTTGTGTAGATGGTTTTTCCAAGTCCATCTGTGGCTTGTAAATTTGTACTTTATACTTAAGCTTCTCCTCTTGTTATTCCACCACTACCCCTATTTTAGGAAGGCCTCTTGGAGACCTTCCTCTGTTTTAAACCATGTTGGGAATTTTTGGTGTTTTATGTTTGGATGAGTTGTTTTGTAAATTGTTTTGGATACATGTTTATTACCCAATATATTATGGATCCCCTAGCTCAGGGGTGGCCTTGAAAAGACCTCGGTTGGGAGGTAAGCCTCCGTGGTCAACCTCACTCTATTAGGTACCTAGTTGGACATAGGAGCTGGCAGCTTCGTATATGATTGAAATTCAAAATTATGAATTTCATTGTAACCTTGCATTTCAAGTTTATGTTTGTGTTTTGAAAACATGGATTTCTTAGTAATCCAAATGCTTGGACTTGTAATCTTGAAATTCATTATGATTACGTTATAATATATATTTGAAATAAATGGAAATTAAGGTTTAATGTAATAGTTGATTTTTTTATTGGAAAGAAGTTTTATGAAATATTATTTAAGAGTAAATGGATAATATTGCTATTTAAAATTTAAAGTTTCCAATAATTTTTAGTGTATGAGTTATTCAAAAATCTATAATTTAATAAGCAATTATAAGATATTATGTTATTTCAAAATAGTTAAAAATATGGATTATTATGGCAATAAGATTTTGATTATATAACTTAAAAGCTTGTGTAGCTTATTTAAATTTTCAATTTGAATAAAATAAGTTATGAAATTAATAAAAAGAATATGGTATCTTTTTATTTAGACTTATTGCAAATTTTAAATGAATTATAGTGTTATAATTATTTAGAAATTTGTTTTAATTATTTTATACTTAGGAAATTTTTTAAAATTTTTGTAAAAAATTAAAATGTCTAAATTGGAAAATCCAATTCCTACAATGTATTTAGCCATTGAACAGGAGTGCAATTATGTTTTCAAAAATTTTTTTAAAAAAATGTCCTTATACCCACTGTTATGGGTACAGTAAATTAATTTATTAATTCACCATATTTTAAATTAAGTCTTTGATTTTAATATATATGAATACACACGTGTGTGTGTGTGTTTAAATATATATTATTTTAATTAAGTTAAATCTTATGTTTTTTTGTTTTTTTTTAAATACTTGTTCTAGTAATCTTGTGCGCAGAGCACAACCCATAAAAAAAAATGATAAATATTATAAGATGGGGGTTTGTGGAAAAACCTCCCCGCACCCCCCCCCCCTTGTCACCCCTTGTTTGCTTTGGTGGGCACCGGAGGCCGGGCGGCGCCAAGCGCGTGGGCAGGGAGCAACGGTTGCCCTACGACCTCTCCTCTTCCTCTGCCTTCAGTGTGGGAACCACTACATTGCATCACCATCGCCTCACCTGCGCACGTGCACACAAAAGACCATTCGGCCCTGCATTTAAAAAAATAGAACGCAGTGAACTTAGGGTTGTAAATCATAACAAAAAAAAACTAAGCAAATTATTTCATAAGATATTTGTATTATATATAAATTAAAATATTATTATTACATTAGGGTTGTTATTTTATAAAATAGGTTTATATTATATTTGTTTTGTTAAGTTTGATTTGTTTATTAAATAGATTTGTTTAAAAATTTAGAATTGTTTATTCATAACAAGATTTATTTAATATGTTGTAGCATGAGGATTATTTGTATTAAGTAAAGGATTTTTCTTTTAACGTATTATTAGAAATTTCAAATGTTTTTACAATTAGATTTAGTTTCAATTTTAATTAATTATAAATTAAAATAAGATTAAACTAATGTGTACATTTTAGTATTTGATTTTGGTTAGGGGTAAATTCTTTTAAATTAAAACAATTGGGAGATTATAATCGAACTTCTTGGTGACTTAGATGTTCTATCATTTAAAAGGTGTTTGTTTGGGTCATTGATTTAACTCTAGTCATCATTTTGTTGACTTAGTAGTAAACTTTAGATTTATTACTTCAACTAGATAAGCATGTTTTATCAATAGAAGTGGTTTTACCATGTCTTATCATACCTTTAGGAATTTTAAACCTTGGTAGAATATCATTGGCCATTTTTGTGCACAATTGACTTTTGGTCAAACCTAGGTCATTCACCTTGGTTTGCATGCACAAGAAGTCCATGATATTATTTAAAGCTTTAGAACCTAGTTGCACATTTATCAGTGCATGGTTGCCTTTTTGGTCAACTATGGTTGACTTTAGTCAACTATCTCGATTTGTGTGAGTCAAAGCATGCAGTTTAGGAAACCATGTAGGATAGTTTGGAAGTTGTTTGGTGAAGTTTGACTTTTGGTCAAACTTTGTCAAACTTCGTCGACCTTCTCTGGTTTGACCCTTGTGGTGTTTCTGGACCACATAGACTTCTTTAGTGATTCATTTCCCTCAGCATCATTTTATGTTCACGTAGGAACTTGTGTTAGTTTGTATTTAAACTCCAGCTAACATAGTTGCATTTGTATGTGTGTTTTTAGTTAAACATTAGGTTTTAGGGAAAAAAATGTAGTTGTGTTTTTTTCACTTTTTGGGCATAAAAAACACACAATTTACATGATATGAGAGATGCAGTCCTTACTCTACACAAGTGAAGATGAACCAACCTCTACCTAGCTGAGACAAGGTGATGCTTGAAGAGGAGCTGCCCAAAACCAACAATTTTCCCTTGCAATTTTGCTTCCAAAACTAGACATCTCCAAAATTGGAGAGTGGGTGACGGATCTGAAAAAGTCAAGGAAGTATCCCTATATAGTCTTCTACCGACTCCCACTGCTTTCTAGGTATAGACATAAATTTAATCCACTGCCTATCCCCAAGGCCTTTCGTCCAAAATCTAATCTTTTCCCATCTGGACAGTCAGCTTATGAAGGGCTCGAGACTTAACCTAGGTGGTTGCATTACAATAAAATATCCCTTCCCATAATTGCAATAGGTGGGCTTGCAAAAGAGATGCAATCTTCCCTTGAAAAAGATAAATCTGATCACATTAACTTCTTCCTAATATTCATCTAGGATTCATGCTTGGAACATACTCAAGGTTCTCTTTCTAGATGATCTCATTGGGATTCTACAAGGGTAGAAGGAATGCATTGATTACAAATTATCCCTCAAAGAATACATCGATGCCAACACATACACATCATAAGTGTCAAGTGACACCATAAAATGCACATTACTAAAAATATACTTGGCATGCCCCTTGATGCATACATGCAATACAAAATGCACTAGCACAATCATGCCATAATTCACATTATGAAATAAAACACATTACAACGAGGTTTTGTCTCTTCATTAGACGCAACCTTGGCTTCCACTTATTTTTACTATACTTTCATACACATGTTTGGTTCTAATTCTCCTAATTTATTCCTTGGTCATCTCTTGCACATCTCAGACCTTACATCAGTAGCTCAAGAAGTCATATGCATGATAATATATGAAATAAACATCAATCAGACATATATCAATTAATCATTATAGTTTTTTCCACATAGCATTTCTCAATTCAGTTTACCATAACAATTTAATCACTTTCTTCATGAGATTGTTTGCATGAATGAAAATCATTAAATATCTCTACCATTCAATTCCCAATAAGATCATTAATCTTTATAATTAAATCAACTACCATTTCCTAAATTATCCACACAAGGAACATGACAAAATCACGATATTCATGTAAATTAGATAACCTTGATGCAACATAATACTTCATAAATTCATTGTTCTAAATGTAGAACATTCTAAACTTAGGTGTGTCAAAATTGGATGTGGTCAATCCCTGTCATATATGTAGTATAAATCCAACATGTAGTTTCAAAATATTAAGCTTATCTGGCTAGATTAAATGGCTTGGGGTAGGGCCTCACACATGTATAACTATTATGCATATAAGGCTATCTAGATTTTTTCTTGACTATTATTTTAGAGTTATTACAATTAATCACTTAATGACATATGCATGTTACAAGACAATAAAAATTCACTATTGGGTCTTATCAGCATCAACCCAATACTTATTTTTTACACAACGCCTTTTTTATAGCCTGAGATCCAACACTTATTATATTGAGAGGCATTGATGAAGAAGAATTTAAGGTGTAAGAGCAATCTTGCATCACCCAAAAATATTATTTATTTTTTAATAAGGGCTAAAATGGAAAGGTTACTATTTTTAGTAAGTTACCATTTACGCATGTTTGGACATAGAATCTTCAATAGACCACCAAAATAGTAAATGAAGCCAATGCTGAAGAAATCACTTAAATGTCATCTATTATTTGTAATATTTTCATTTTTTGAAATCTTCTAAAAAAACTCAGAGTTAAATTTGAAGCACTTAGAGGCTCTGAATGGGCCCGAGAATTGGTTGAAAATCAAAATGGTACTATAAGATGTCATATGGTAGACAAGTAAGAACTTTCCAATGATATATAATAATTGAAGATCCAATGATTAGATCAAATATTGGAACCATGCAAAGTTTTAATAGCAAAATTCAAATTTCAAAATATCTTCTAAAGTAATAAAATGGACGATTGGACTTCTAGCATCCAAAATAAGAGTTACACTTTCCTGAATATTCTAGGGTAGATACACATTCTAGATAAAGAAGGAAAACAAATGTTACAGAGAACCATTGAACAATGAAAATTGTAGCTCCGACCTATAGAATTTTGTAATAAGAAAGTGAATGTGGTTGTAGCCTATAAATTTTCTTAATATGGTAATTTTCATTAAAATAATAGAAAACAAATATTTATTTTTCTTGCTTTTCTATTTATTTCTCTATTGTTGTTAAATGGGTTTGGATTTGTAAGGGGCGTACCCTTCATCGAACACTCTAAAGTCACATGATGAAGAGAAGAGCTTGTCAATTAAAATGTTGTGATTTATTTGAAGGGAGAGCCTATGTCAATAAAAATGTTGTGGTTTATTTTGACTTCCTTGTTGAGAGTAATGTTGGGTTTATTAGTGTTGGCCCCTATAATGGGAATCAGGTGACATGCATGATAACATTCTTTATGAATTGAGAATTATGATGGAAATGAAACCACTAGTGATTCTTTCTAGCATTTTATTTATGAATTGGCCGAAGAAATGAAGAAGATTCTAGAGATGTTGAAAATATCCCACTAAAAAAATTGAAGAATTTTTTCATACTTATATATTTCTTTTGTCCATATGCAATCACTTTTTTCTATCTTTAAGAAATTATTTGTTTGTTCTATTCTTCATCACATCAAGAATAAATTTAGCTTTAGTATTGTGCATTGCTTCCACTCTCTCATACTTTGTTTTCTACATCTAAGTGGTTCTTATCGATTTGAGATTGCAAACCTTTTTCATGATACGAAGATATTTTGCATTCATGAATTCATATTAATTCGGGGACATTTTGGAATATTGAGCTCTATGTATACAACTTTTAAAAGGGAAACAAAAAATTTTATTAAGGTAAAACCAGGTTTTGAAGGGACTCGAAACCCTTTACAACAAATTTATATAAGATATATCAATAAAGCCCACCTAAACAAAATGGAACATACAACATGGGACAAGCCAACAAGCTCCCACAACCCAAAATAAAAGTTGCAAGAAAACAACCATCAAGTAGCCAAAACTAACAAGAGGGCCAAAGGAAACCTCAGATCAAGCTCCCCCAACCAAGAGCCCTCAAGATTAACCTTTAGCACTACCCTTGTGGGAATGACGAGTCATTTCAAAAGAGGGCATGGATGTCTTAGTTTCTTAAAAGGGAAACAAATTTATATATATTGTTAAACAATTTTTTTTACCTCGTAAATTATAAATTGATACAATACATTACTTTATACTTGTTGAAGAGAGACATTTTGAAGGCTTGATATTGCCCAATTTCAAACTAATCATCGTTTTAACAATTGTAAACATTATGTAAAACTAGCTTACAAATCAAATATAGTTAATAAAAAAACATTTTATGGATTAAGAAAATTGAGAACTAATTAATATTTATTTTCTTTAGCCATTAGAATCTACATTGATGCACAAATACAATCAATTTTTTGTGCTATTAGATAATGTTTGTTAACTATCGGTATGCATGTCTTACAATAAGAATGACATTATTAGATTTTTTCATGTTTTTCAACTATAATTATCTCACATGGTGAGTTTAAAAAATCATGTTTAATGTTTGATATGAAATTACTTGCTATGTTGCATTGCAAACCTTATTTGTATGAACTATGCTACAATGCAACCTTCATTTGATATGGCTTCAATTTTAATATGAGTGACATCATGTCTTTGAATAAGCAATTATGTTAATAAAATAAACATGAATGAAAATCATAAAGGAAGGCATTCAAGATGATATGTGTAAAGAGGTTGCACAAAAATGTATACTTGTGATAAAAAGTGAGATATGAACCCATGGCTCCCACATTCAAGCATAAATGCATAAAGAAATAGATAATTTTATTTCTATCAAAATTTGATTTTGCAAGATTACATGCAAGTTATCCACTTTCAATAAAGACTTTATCTGTCAAATTACATGCACAAGCCTTACCATTTCTATTACATGTACAACAACAAATTCTATGAGACAATTTAGCATATCTAGTAGACCAACAAGAGTAGAATGTTCTTGATGAAAAAAAATGTTAACATGAAAAAGAAATAAAAAAAGTTGAAATTTAAATATCAATTTTGCTGGAATGGTTCTATGGTCTTCCCAATGCAATTCTTGGCATCTATAATTTATATTTAGTTTAGTTGGATTTATTTATTTATTGATCTTTCTCGACATTTTTTACATAGATGTTCTAAAATATAGGTATGTTAGTTTAATTTTGTCAATAACATCCTTGTATACAAAAATAATGAGAGAAAAATAAATATTTATTTTTCAAAACCCTTCATTGTTTCACCAACTTTCATTAAAAGAATCCCCTCTTATCAAGATGATAAATGTCTACTTAGTACTTTTTCCTACCATGCCCTAATCTAAATAAACATTGCAATGACCACATTTGATTGACTAACAAAAACTAATCTTGCAACTCATTTTACACTTAGCCCTTTCTAGAACTAAAAACTTCAAACTACATTTCAACCCAAGCCATCTAAATATTGTGGATTCCACCACACCCACAATATTGTTCATTGGATAGGACTTCCATGATCATAGTATATTGTGATATTGCTATCAGGATTCAACTATGTAGTTTTTTGAGTCATACTCATTGACCCATGTTTCATGAGTAGTGTTTCGCATGAACCCATCTCTCATGAGAATGAATGGAACACTTAGCACTCATTGCATCTAGGTGATGCTCACAAAGGTGAAGCACTAGGACTTCCTGGGAGGTCACCCATCCTAGTACTACTCCAGCTCCAACATGCTTAACTACGGAGTTTTCTCCATGGTTAAACCCACTCTACTTGCAACCCCATTTGAAAAACCTTCAACAAGTGTTGTGCCTTATGAACCATTCATTAGAAAGCCTCATAAGCTCATCAATTGATAAGTAGGAGATATTTTCCACAGCAAGTCAAATTGTGACATTGCTATCAAGATTCAGCTGTGTAGTTTTTTAGTCAAACTCATTGACCCATGTTTCATGAGTAGTGGTTCACATGAACCCATATCTCATGAGAATGAATGGTTCATAAGGCACAACACTTGTTGAAGGTTTTGCAAATGGGGTTGCAAGTAGAGTGGGCTAAACCATGGAGAAAACTCTGTAGTTAAGCACGCTCGATATGGAGTAGTACTACGATGGTGACCTCCCGGGAAGTCTCGATACTTCACCTCTGTTAGCATCACCTAGATGCAATGAGTGCTAAGTGTTCCAATCATTATCATGAGAGATGGTTTCATGTGAACCACTACTCATGAAACATGGGTCAATGAGTTTGACTTAAAAAACTACACAGTTGAATCCTGGTAGCAATATCACAATTTGACTTGTCGTGGTAAATATTTCTTACTTATCAATTGATGAGCTTAGTGGGCTTTCTAATGAATGGTTCATAATGAACAACACTTGATGAAGTTTTTGTAAATGGGGTTGCAAAAAAAGTGTGTTTAACCATGGAAAAAACTATGTAGTTAAGCACGCTTGAGCTAGATTAGTATTGGGATGGGTGAACTCGTGGTAAGTCATGATGCTTCACCTTTGTGAGCATCACCTAGATGTAATGAGTGCTAAGTGTTCCATTAATTATCATGAGAGATGGGTTCATGTGAACCACTACTCATGAAACATGGGTCAATATGATGCAGGGGCATTCTAGGATACTTGGTGAATCTGCATGGAGGTGTGTTGTTTGGTCAGTATTACTCGGTTGTATCTTTGACCAACAGTCTCAGTCATTGAAGGAAGCTCAGTTGCTGAAGGAACTCGATGAAACCTCTGGTACTCGGTGATGCCTGTGTTGCTCGGTGTTGCCTAGCTTGGTCAATTCACTGGTGCTTGATTGTTTCTCTGGCGCTCAGTAGTTTTGGTTTGCCGATTGGAGTTCTTGGTGATTTGCTTGGCCGACTTGGTGCATTTATTGTTGGTAGTTGTTGTTATAGGCCGACGAGTTGAATTTAATATTTATAAGGCTATTTGTGAGCCGACTTGTATTGCATTTAATATTTTTTTGTAGGAGTTAATTGTTTCATCTAGCCACCTTGTGGCTGATGACTAGTATTTATAGGATGTTTGGGTAGTTGTTTTAGGGAGGACATGAGATCATATTGGAAGTTTTGAGAGCTGATTTGGGAGATCTAGATAAGTGAAGTTGTGGAAAAGATCCTGCGAGATCTTGCAGATCAGATTACTATATGATAGTTTGTATTAGCAAAGCTAGTGGTTGAGGCTTGGAGACAAGGAGAATGATTAGAGGCTTGCGAGCTCAAGTTCAGATCTACCTTAGGGTTTCCATTAGTTGCTAATAGTTTTCATAATCGAGCTAGCTGGAGTTGTATTAGATATTGTTGATCTTGTAGAATTGTAATCTCTGATTGTAATTGGCCCTAACTCGGAAGGCCTTATAGTTGGGCATGTTAATGAAAATCTGAGTTAGAACAATTATTGTGTTTTGTTATTCCACTATGTTGTTATGTTGTTGCACGGTTGGACAGTCCTTAATTGGATCCTCCTACCTTGATCTGTGCCAGGTGGTATCATAGTGAAAGTTTGATCTTGTTTGGAGTGAAAGGTTGACCTAGCAAGGCTGATCTTGCGAAGTTGATCTTGTTGGTGAAGAGATCGTATGATCTGAGTTGCAGATCCATGACACTGAACTTGTGGAATCTTGCCCTAGTTGTTTGTATGAGGTGGCAAGTTGCAATTTGACTTGCATATAGCTTGGAGATTGTCACAAGGTGGTCGGTGTAGGGTTTGTTGCAAAGGGTTTCTCTTATCTTTAAGAATGTCGCCGAGAAGATTGGACCCTACAGTAATTGTTGATCTCTGTGATACTGTGGAATCTAGGATTACAGAGAAGGTGAAATCAGATTTCAAATCCGAGATGGAACTGATGAAGAATGACATGAGAGCTATGACTGGTGTACATCAGAATTTTGGTACTGAGGATGGTTATGACAAAGCTACTAAAGACTTTGAAGCTGTTGGATCTAGTGGTGATGACTGGAGATATAGATCCGGTGAAGACAAAACTTCTCAATTACATAGATCTGGAGCTCAATTAAGTAATAGTTACCGAATGGAAGTTTCTACTTTCTCTGGTACCTTGAAACCTAAGAACTTGATTGATTGGATTGGTGAACTTGAAGATTTCTTTGAGCTGGAAGAAATTGAAGATCCTCTTTGGGTGAGATTGGTACAGACTAAGTTAAAAGAACATGATTCTCTTTGGTGGAAAGAATTACAAAGAGATAGAGAAGATGAAGGTGAAATGAAGATAAATCGGTGGAGGTTGATGGTGACTAAATTGAAAGCTAAGTTCATACCGGTTGACTATGAGCTTGACTTGTTTAAGAAGTTGCAGAATCTGAAGCAGAAGGATTTGTCTATTGAAGATTATACCGAGGAGTTCTACAAACTTACTATACGGTCTGGACACAGAGAGCTTGGTAAGGAAAAAGTAGCTTGGTATGTGAATGGTTTGAGATTCAATATTCAGGATGAGCTTGGTATGTTGAAGATTGATTCTGTTGAAGATGATTATCAGTATGCCCTGAAGGCAGAAGATAAGTTGAAGAGGAAACAACATAGTAACTCCCAAGGGAAGGAAAAGATTGATCACTCAATGAAGGATAAACCGACTGCAGAAGATGAACAGAAACTTATAGAACCGAAGAAGAAGAAAGGTAGAGTTATCTTTAAGGGTACTTGCTATAATTGTGGTGAGGAAGGACACCATTCTTTTGAGTGTACACAGAAGAAGCTTGGTGATGGATGAGTTGTTGTGGTAAATGAAAATGTTGAGAATGAACCTGAATCTAAAAACTTGTTGGTTCAGCGAACATGGCTAGGTGCAAAGGAGGAACCTTGTCAGAGGAGTAACTTGTTCAAGAGTCGGTGCAAATCTGGAAGTAAACCCTATGATATTATTGTTGACAGTGGTAGTACTGATAACCTTGTTGCTAAGGACATGGTTCAGAAACTTGGTTTGAATATAATGAAGCATCCTTATCCTTATAGGATTGGCTGGTTGCAAGATGATCATGCTCTGGAAGTGAGAGAACAGTGCTTTGTTGATGTTCAGATTGGCCAGTATAAGGATCTTGTGTTATGTGATATTGTGAAGATGAATAGTTGTGATGTATTGCTCGGTAGACCTTGGCAATATGATTGCAGAGCTATGTATGATTGTGTGAAGAATTTTTTTACTGTTGAGAAGGATGACAAGAAGTTTTCCATGATGCCTTTGCTGGATACAACACTCGGTAGGAGAAGCCTGAGTATTGGTAGCCAAGTTGAGTTGGCGGATCCTGAAGGTGTGGATGGTCAATATGGAGAATAGGCATGTGTGTTATCAAGGAAAGAATTGAAAAGATAGAGGAAGCTGAAGTGGAAGAGTATGCAAAGTGAAAAGGTGGAGGACTTGTATGTGAAGAACCAGTTTGGGGTTTATGTGCTGGATCCCGGAAGATGTTCTTCTCACATATGAACATCTTTTCGAACCTGGGGTGTCTGATGCAAGGGCATTCTAGGATACTCAGTGAATCTACATGGAGGTGTTTTGTTTGGCCAGTGTTACTCGGTTGCAGCTTTGACTGAGGGTCTCGGTCATTGAAGGAAGCTCGGTCACTGAAGGAACTCGGTGAAACCTTTGGTGCTCAGTGGAATTGGTGCTCAGTGATGCCTGTGTTGCTCGGTGTTGCCTGGCTTGGTCGGTTCACTAGTGCTCAATTGTTTCTTTGGCACTTGGTAGTTCTAGTTTGCCGACTAGAGTTCTTGGTGATTTGCTTGGCCGACTTGGTGCATTTATTGTTGGTAGCTGCTGTTATAGGCTGACATGTTGAATTTAATATTTGTAAGGCTATTTGTGAGCCGACTTGTATTGCATTTAATATTTATTTGTAGGAGTTAATTGTTTCATCCAGCTAGCTTGTGGCTGATGACTAGTATTTATAGGATGTTTGGGTAGTTGTTTTAGGGAGGACATGAGATCAGATTGGAAGTTCTAAGAGCTGATTTGGGAGATCCATTTAAGTGAAGTTGTGGAAAAGATCCTACGAGATCTTGTAGATCAGATTACTATCTGATAGTTTGTATTAGCAGAGCTAGTGGTTGAGGCTTGGAGACAAGGAGATTTCTTGGAGGCTTGCGAGCTCAAGTTCAGATATTCCTTATGGTTTCCATCAGTTGCTGATAGTTTTCAGAACTGGGCTAGGTAGATTTGTATTGGATCTTTTTGATCTTGCAGAATTGTAATCTCTTATTGTAATTGGCCCTAACCTGAAAGGCCTTACAGTCAGGCATGTTAATGAAAATATGAGTTAGAATAATTGTTGTGTTGTGTTATTCTGTTGTGTTATTCTGTTGCTGCATGGTTGGATAGTCCTTAATTGGATCCTCCTACCTTGATCTGCATCACAATAAGTTTGACTCAAAAAACTACACAGTTGACTCCTAATAGCACTATCACAATTTGACTTGTTGAGGAAAATATCTCCTACTTATTGATTTATGAGCTTAAGGGGCTTTCTAATGAATGGTTCATAAGGTACAACACTTGCTAAAGGTTTCATAAATGGGGTTGCAAACAATGTAGGTTTAACCATGAAGAAAACTTCATAGTTAACCATGCTCGAGCTGGAGTAGTATTGGGATGGGTGACCTCCTGAGAAGTCTTGGTGCTTCACCTCTGTGAGCATCACCTAGATGAAATGAGTGCTAAGTGTTCCACTCATTCTCATGAGAGATGGGCTCATGTGAAACACTACTCATGAAACATGGGTCAATGAGTTTGACTCAAAAAACTACATAGTTGAATCTTGATAGCAATATCACAATTTGACTTGTGGAAAATATCTCCTACTTATCAATTGATGAGCTTAAGGGGCTTTCTAATGAATGGTTCATAAGGCACAACACTTGATGAAGGTTTTGAAAATGGGATTAAAAGCAGATTGGTTTTAACCATGGAGAAAAGTGTGTAGTTAAGTATGCTTGAGCTGGATTAGTACTTAGACGTGTGACATCGTGGGAAGTCCCGGTGCTTCACCTCTGTGAGAATTGTATGTGACTGAATGTGACCTCTAAATCAGACACAACACAACATGGTCATTATACACTTGATAGAATTTGAGAGAGAGTATGAAGAACTCAATCCAAATTCCATGGTGAGGCGACCTGTTGCCTCCTATGTGAATGGGGTGTTTGAATACTCTCAGAACGAGAGCCAACAGCCAGGAGACCAATTCAACAATGGAGGATTTGAAAGAAAATATGAGCAAAATGAAACTAAGCTAAGAATGAATGCAATTAATCTAGAAAACTTTGAAAGAAATATGAAATGCAGATTTTTATTTGATTTTGAAATAAAGATGATATTAGACTAAGAACAAGTAAGCAAATTTAATCTAAATGTGAAATGCAATTACACTAATATGAGAAATTAAACTAGATAATGCAATAAAAGAGCTTTGAAAATAATGAGATATGAGACTAAAAAATGCTATAGTAAGGACGCTCTCAAAAATTGCCCTCTTTTGAAGAAAAAGAGCCCAAATAAATAGAAGAGCCAAGAGGAGGAGGAAGAGTTTCTTGATTCGAAACTCCTGACCCTTCATTCCCGTTTGAGACAAAAAGGCAAGAATTACTTAATAAAAAGAATGGAAAATGCCACACAGGTGACCTTTCGAATATCTTGAATTATCAATTCAAAAAAGTGTGTCCATTCGAATATCAAGTAATTATTAATTCCTTTTTATGGGTAATTAGCTAAAGAGGGTAGATTTTAATTTAATTAGAAAGCACTTAGGACTTTATAATTAAATTAATTTATCATAGGGGTAATTTAGCCAATTAAGTCTAAGACTTTAGGAATTAATTTAGCGTTTGATTATTGCAATTTATGGTCTTTGCAATTGACATCAAGTCAAATTAAGTCAGGTAGGAGAGAGAAAATTGCCTAGGGAACTAGGACTTTGGTGATGTAAAATCGAGATAATGCACCAAAATTGATGAAATTAAATAGGTGCCAATTTTGGGGTATTACAAGAATTACCTAGATGAAATGAGTGCTTGTAATCACTGAAAAATGGTCACCTAAACCATAAACCCCAATCTCGATTATTCATCAAGAAAACCCTAATTTCGATCAAATTCCCCAAGTCCTAATCTAAGGCAATCCAATTCATCAATTTGATCTTACCTATATCTCATAAATTACTGCACTTGAACCTATTTAATTAATTAATTCCTAAATCCTAATTTTATTGGCAATTAAATCAATCTTATGCTATTTGTTTAATTAATGTTGATTAAATAATAAAAACACTTGTCAGTTAATCATAAAAATGGAATTAAATTTATTATTTCATCACATTTTGAGGAAAATGCATTAAAACCATTTAATAATTATAAAAATGCATTTATATCATCATCCTCACTTAAGTGAATACAATTTTGGCAACAATTCAGTTAACCAAATCATATTTTAGAAACAAGTTAGTTAACTGGAAAACCACTTCATTTCACTAGCTAGTTATCTTGGAAGTTCCCACAAACCAGTTCAATGGACTTACTAGTTTATTTGGAAGTTTTCACATTGACTGATTCTTTGAAGCAATCTCCACCACTCATCTCCAATCGATCTCAACCGTTCATTCCCGAATGGATTCTCTATAAGCAGGCCTCATTTCTTCACAAAGGATCCCAATCTTTTGCTTAGAGTAATGCTACTATTTTGTTTACAATCATTATTAGCTATTCCAATTGCATAAGTTAATTTAGTTTATTTTATTGCATTCAAACATAGGAACACTTCAACTTTTCTTAATGTGGATTAACTTTAGATTAAGCATTGTAATCATTTTTTATAGCACAGCTTGGTTTTTTTATTATTATTGCATTAATATCACATCTAGGAACACTTCATTTCTATTAATTGGATTAATCTTAGCTAATTTGAATAAACTTGCATTTGCATATAGTTTGCATTCAAAATCCTTCATTTAGATTTTGTTGTTGTCATTGATTTTGCAATGGCCTGAGAGCGATCTCATACTCAAGTCTACTAGAAGGCAATGAGTCACCTTAGTTAGTCTTAGCTTAGATTAATTTGTCTTCATTTAGATTAACTATATAATGATTCATTGAAGTGTCGTATTAGATTAGGTTGCACATTTTCACACACACCATCTTCCAGCGCCTCAAAGAGGTTTTCACTGTCAGATGCATCTTTTCTTTTCACTATTTTATGTTATGAGACCACCACAATGTGGTTTTCACCCTCAGAATCTATGTTTCTTTTGATTTTGTGACTGGGGTATTTGATATCTACTTCATTCATGTTTACCTGAGATTCATTGGTGGAAGAAGTAACAGGTTTGATAGCATTGAGGTAACATGCTAAAGAATAGTCATTGGGAATGGTGGGGAGGCCAAGTGGTTCCTTTTGTTGTGTCCAGTCAATTAGCTCGAGATGTATGAGGGATAGGTCATTGACTAGTTTTAGGGAATTCACGGTATGTTCATCATAACTTGCGGTTGGAAAGTCAAGATCTAAAGCATCATTTTGAAATAGCGTGTTTAGACCAAAAGGGATCTCATCATTATTATCAAAATTCATGTCGGCTACATGCAAACCTAACTCGTTTGATCTAACCCTAGGAAGTGGATTTATTTCTCATCTTTTTCTAGTGTCTATTGTTCCTTCTTGTTGAAGCCATGTCCTAAGAGGAACTATCTCAATCCTAGACCTGCTTGAGAGGAATCTATTGATGTCAACATCTATTCAGTCTGAATTTCTATCAGCTAACACTCTTTCAGACTCTGGTGGAATTTCCTAGGTGCCTACCTTTGTCTCAATTGTATCCAGAATTGTTAGGTCAAAGAAATATTGGGTTATTTGTGCTAAGGATTCTGAAGCATAATCACCTTCTCCAAAATTCCAATTTTATGTAGCTCTTGCATTCAAGCTTTCTCTTTGTTCAACAATCTTACTCCTAGACCTCCCTAAATTCCATGTAGTTGTCATAGGATGAGGTCTAATGTACCCATGGTTTGCGTGATTAGTTGGAGTGTTGTGTTGATTGTAAGGAGATGGCCTAGGGGCCATAGGGATGATTTCTATGGGAGGATTGAAGGGGTCCTCATCATTTTTTTGTTTTCTAGAATTTGAGCTCTCTCCCCTTTCAATATTTGTGATAGTGGCGTACTTGTGTATTACATCCAATTCAATATCCATTGTAGCATCTGAGAGTGTGTCTCAAACATACTCATGTGAATTAGTTTGGTTGTCATTAGACCGACCCAAGTATTGTGCAAGGGTCATGGGAGATTCTTCATTCTCCCCTTGATTGTTGTTCTCATGTTGTATTTTCTCTTCCTATGTTGGTATGGGAAACTCATTAGGATCAATGAAGTGGGGAAGATCCAGCACATGTGATGTAGTTACTAGATGTCCCCATCTAGGATTCCTATCATCTGATCCTTGGTTAGCCTCATTTTCTACAGTATCAAATTCTTTCATTGGTGGACTTGGTGGACTTGGTCCTAGGATATCTCGACCATTGTGGAAGAGTGATGCAGGGGCAAGGAAGGTTCCTCTAGATTTGACTCAACTTAAACCTACAAACATGCCATGCTCAGAGTTACACACGGAAGCAATATATCATTCACATGAGCAATGAAAACACAATGTATATGAGGCAAGGCAACTGGCAACCAAACTAGTGTGATTAAAATAAATCAGTCAACATGCCCGGCTATGAGGCCTTCCGGGTTGCAGCCAAATACAAAGAAATTATGAAACCAGAATCTCATCTTACATCCTATCTTTGTCTCCAATGATGTATCTTGATAATGATGTCCTTACTACTCTTCTACATCAACCTAGGCACCTTGTATAGCCAGCTAAGCCACAAGTCGGCCAGTCAAGCATTTAATTACATTATAGGTACAACCTAGAAGAGTAAACCAAAACTAAAGAAAGAATGAACATAAATTGATGCGAGATTACATTTAGGTCCACACATGACCCAAGAACATATCCCTAACTTAGCAAGATCCAATTTCATCATACGGAACCGCGCAAGATGAGAAACTCCATGTTTCACGTGAAACTGGCTAAAAATCGATACCTGAGGAAAATGGTGATAACTCCCAACTCCTAATGAATCAGGATTTGCAATCTTAGGTGAAGATAGTAGTTTAGGTCCTCTTTAAAACCCTAAGATTGTAAAGGCTGATTCATTAAGGATCAATGGCTACACGACGCGCAATCAGCATGTGGAAAAAAGAAAATACAGCTCCAGTCGTAAGGTAAAACAACTCTAACTTTGACATGATCCATCCAATCCTTATGCGCTCATAGGAGAAGGTTATAGAATAGGTCCTTAGCATTCTGTTAGCTTCGCACAACATGAAACAAACAACCACAATGGCTATAATGAAAACAACATAAAGGTACAAAAAATAGGAAATGTTTTTGGCTGATGCAAGATTGCTCAAAGACCCAAAATGCTCCTGCATCAAAGAGATGGACTTATTGCAGTAGGTCTTTGGGTCAATTTTTCTTCTATAGCATAGACGATGTCTTGCTCATGTTGAGCGACCAAGGGACCTTCTGCTGATGGACTTCGTGGATTGGGTTCATGAAGATCTCTCCACCATTATGGGAGATATGGTTCCCCCTGATAATCAGGATCCTCTGTTCCAATATATAATAATCTTTCAAAGGGTAAAGATTCAATTTCAGCTTCCTCTTCACTATCTGAATCAAATACA
The DNA here is from genome assembly GCA_027943335.1 of Chamaecyparis obtusa. NCBI lineage: Eukaryota > Viridiplantae > Streptophyta > Pinopsida > Cupressales > Cupressaceae > Chamaecyparis > Chamaecyparis obtusa. Next base: position 73,438 of record BSBK01009906.1, on the reverse strand, counting down.
GGTCCTCCCCAATCAATGATGGGATGAAACTTAACTTCCTTAAAATTGACACCAGTTTTATCTCTAGGATTCCTGAATTCTACATGAAGTGGTTCAACAAGTCCTATTTCAGTCATCCCTAAAGGTCCTTTCCCTTTGTAACCCATTTGTTTTGCTAGGTCATACCCCTTACTATATTTTTTGAGGGATCTTTCACAATGCTTGACCTCATTATCCTCGGGTTATTTATAGAGCCATGCCAGAATGGTTTTCTCTTCATTCTCATCTTCTAGAGGCACAATTGCCTAAACAAAGCTACCATCATAGATAACTTGTGGTGGTGTGGTTGTTGGCTTCATTGCCTCTGAAGGTCTTCTATGAGATCTGGGTGATATGGGCAGTGATGTCATTGATAGAACATATTTGATCATGTATCCACCCATACGAGTATCCCTGATTTCTATCTTCTTCTCCATTTATGTCATCGTATTTCTTCCATATTCAAGAGTAGAGGCTTCCCTGTTGTGAGGTATAAGGGTCTCAACTGATTGTTTTAGTGCATTGCACACATAGTTGGCATCTACAGGTACAGTAACTTCCATACCATTGAATGGGAACTTGATACACTGACAATATGTGGATGGCACTACTTGCATCTCATGAATCCATGGTCGCCCCAACAAAATATTGTATGCTAGTGGGAGATCGAGGACTTGGCAGATGACCTCTCTTTCAACATGTCCCACTTTGATAGGTAAGCATACGAGACCTTTGGAGACCTCTCTTGTTCATCATAGGCTTTGATAGTTATTTTCTTCTTTGGATCAATAGAAGACTCTGAATAGCCGAGTTGTTCAATCAGTTTGTATGTACAGATATTCAATCCCACACCCCCATCTATCAACACTTGTTTGGCCCAACGCTTGTGGATCATAACTTCGATATGCAGGGGGTGACTATGTGAGTGACTCAAAGAATTATCATCCTCCTCAAAAAATGATAGGTAATGTGGTGAGGTCAAATGACCTACCATAGATTGGAATCGATCTAAATCCACGTCCTTAGGGACATTGGTAGCTGACAAGGCTTTGTCTAGGATCTCCTTGTGAGCAGGAGAGATTTTGAGTAACTCAAAGATCGATATCTGAGTAGTCATCTTTTGTAAGTGCTCAATGATGTTGTAGTCAATAGCATGGGATGAAACTAGCTATTTAGAATTTGATGACTTAGAAGTGGTTGTAGTTGGTTTTTTGCCTGATGTGGAGGGCTTTGATGATGATGGTTGATCACCGAAGTCGGAAGGTTTCACTCCTCCCAGAGTGACCTTTGCTTGCCCTCAGGTCACAACATTGGCAACTTAAGACTCGCCTTCTTGCTTTGGGATAATAATGGAATTGTAATGTTTGTAAGGGACTGCCTCAAGCATATTGATGACATTGTTATCATTGGTGCCATAGGTATGATTAATGTGGAAACTGTCTTTCGATTTAGAACTTTCCCCTTTCTCATATTTGGGCAAAGGGTCCTTGAATGCCTTGTGATCTGTGTTGGTGGTGTGATTATCAACCATGATCACTTCATTGTCAATGAGATCCTGGATCTCATGCAGTTTTTAGTCTTATGTCCCTTATTTCTATGGAAGTCATAGTAGTCACTGTCATTCCACCATTTGGGTTTCACTTCTAGTTCATGCAGCATGGAATTATCTAGCAATGTGATTAGTTGGTTTTCCAAGAGAGTCTTGAGTGCTGATCCATATGACTCTCCGAGGGGAGTGAAGTTGCGCTTAAACTTAGCCCAGGGTTTATCTTTTAGAAGATTGCTTGTTCCTTTTGACGGAGCCTTGGTCGTAGTTTCAACAGCTTTAAGGGCATTGGTACCACTTGTCAGATTAAAAACTATTGGTTTTGGTTGGGGAGCAACTTGATCAACTACCCCATCGTTCACCACAGATTGTTCTTATTCTAGTATTTATTCTTGTCCTTAGAATTGGAATTATACTTGTTCTCTTTGTAAAGGGTGATCTCACCATTTTTAACAAGCACATCTTTTGTTTTCAGCTCATTCTTCACCAACCTATTGAAGGTGTCTGGGTCTTGCAAATGAATAGGAAAACTCAACTCCAGGACCAGTGCACTGATGAAAATATCCATATTTTTAGTCTCAAGAATGAGATGTGAATATCGAGAAAAGATTTTCCTCCATCATTGGAGAAATGTCAAAAAGGATTCTCTTGTTTGCTGCTTTGTGTTGCACAAATCTATCATTGTTATGGGATGTTGAATTTTATAGGAATAGTGACGCAAAAATCACTCCACAAGCTCATCAAAAGTTTTTATGCCAGTGGGTAACTTTGAGAACCACTCAATGGCTTGACCTCCCAAACTCTAGGGAATAGACACATAAGGTATGTCTTGTCATGCATAAATACCATGCATTGTGCATAAAATTCTTGGACATGATCTTAAGGGTCAAAATTCTTAAGGTACTTGTCAAACTTTGGGACCTTCACTCCACACGGGAATGGAGGCAAGTACAGGTCCTTATCAAAGGCAAATGGGAAAATAGAGTCTATAAAGTACTTCGTGGTTGGTTTCTCTTGACTCTTCTTCATCTCTTTCCATTCTGCTTGCATGGCTTGCATTTGTTTGGTTACTAGTGTTAAAGGAGTTTCTTCCTCCTTGGCAATGACATCCTCTGCTCTATATTGAGGAGGCAATTGCGCTCCTCTTTTTGCTAACTCAAGAAAGTATTGTTCCTTCTCTCGAGCCATGATGACTTTCATCATCTTGAGAAATTATTTGTCAGCCTTACACCTAGAAATTGTAGCCTCATCAGGCTCAGATTGGCTTGAAGAACCATTGTTATCGGTATCATGAGCACTGACACTACAATTGGTGTATTGAAAATCTTCATTTCATTTTCCTCTTCCGGACATGTTGGGATCAAAGGATTTGTCTTGATGATGGGAAATCTTTCGAAGGTTCTAGGTTGTTCTCCAAAAAGAGGGTTGTCTTCAAACGAAAAGTGTCTCTCTTCCTCGAGCTAGATATTGTCTAGAAGAACTTCTAGTCTGGATAGGCATAACTCAACTTGGTTGTCAGAAAGGTTTTGAAGCAAGAACAATCGTGTTTGAACAAGTCCTAGGTAGATGGTGATGGAGACAATATAATGTCCTCTTAAGAAGGAGGTGCAAATGACTCAGATATGAGTCAAGGTTAAGGAACCTAGATGATGATGCACTCACAACTCAAAAGAGACAATTGAAAAGATGTTGGTGATGGGACTAATCAATGGACAGGGTCGACATGCTTTGAACTCACAATAGCGTAACTCTGAGTGACCAAGGATTATGGTTGATTAAGACAAGCTCTCAATATCCAAAGTATATTTGTAGAACGTGAGACAACTTCTGAACTGGGTATCTGAAAGAAAATCGATAAGGTCTCAGATTGTTTTGCAAAGCATTTGATAGGGTTGTTCTCTTGTTTTAGTGATTCATGTTTTGTTTGGAAAGTCTCAATGTCAAAGGTTTCAATGTTTTACAAACACGTGGAAAAATCAACAATTCCTAGCCCTATAGTCAAATGGGTTGAGTGAGAAAATTATTGCTCGTAAACTTAGGTACACACCCAATAGCTAAACATAATATGACCACTAGAGAACACACAATGATCTCTCAATGCCATATTATCCGACTCCAAACGCTAATGGGGGCACGATCTGATGAGTATCTTGGGGCAATTACTATTTGCCTTGCACTTGGATTATCCCACTTTCGGGGGTGACCCAGGTGGTTGCTACTCTATATTTTTAGTAAGGGTCTCCTATTCGAACTCGCTCTTTGTGTCTATGCAAGAACAATTAAGGCATATAACCCCACAAAGCACCTTCGCACCAATAGTCATGTAAACATGATTCAGACCCTAGGGCCCTATTATGTGGTCAAGCGAGAGCCATGTATAAGCTCAAATGAAATCCAACTTTCGAGGCTTTGACCTCAAAGAAGTAGTTTGTTTAATGTGAGTTGGAGTGGTGTGGCTTACACCTCGTGCTCAAGTGAGTCATTCTCCAAGGGTGAGTACTTTTTCCCACTTGGATAGGCCCATTTAAAGGATTGCAATAAATGAAAAGAATGATTACAAGGGTTTCGATTTCTGATTTTCCCTTAAAGGGAAAAGAGCATATTCTCATATCCTTTTCACCACTCACAAGCACATCAAGCAATTGTTTGTTTTAAAAAGTCTTGCATGCAAGGTTCCTAAAAACATTAAAGAAAACAAAATGTTTAGTTGATTTTATCATAGGCAACCTACATCAACTCATTAGAAGTATCATTTTGTGCTCTTTGGCACACGTCCTACAAAAGATTTAGATCAATATCTTCAACTCAAACATCTTGCAAGAACTTGTTAAGCTGCCAAGAAACATAGAAACATAATAGTATAAGTTATTTTGTCAAACTCAACTAAAACACCAATTACAGAAATCCAAAAAATAGGAAGAACTTGCTATTTCTCAAAGAAAAACTGAATCAGACTTGTACGAGAATATACTATGTTTAATACGAGTATCACTAGATTCTGACACGAGTGGCTATCTTGACTCATACTGGCTTGTGAAAATGCTTGTATGAGCAAATAGAGCCAGGGCTTAGTCAAAATACCAGAAATCTATAACAAAAAGTGCAGCACTAGACTAGATTCTCCTACAAGAATCTAAACGGTCCAGTACAAGAACATACTATTTCTGATACGAGCTTTAGTCCAAACTCGTACTGGCCTGTGAGAATGTGCGTATGAGAAAACAAGATCAAAGTATGAACCTCAAAATTTGCAAAAATGACAAAGGTGAAGACAAAAAATTGTTTTTCCTACCCCACGGTGGGCACCAAAAATGTGTGTGTGAAAATGTGCAACCTAATCTAACACAACACTTGAATGAATCATTATATAGTTAATCTAAATGAAGACAAATTAATATAAGCTAAGACTAACTAAGGTGACTCATTGCCTTCTATTAGACTTGAGTATGAGTTTGCTCTCAGGTCATTGCAAACTTAGTGACAACAACAAAATCTAAATGAAGGATTTTGAATACAAACTATATGCAAATGCAAGTTTATTCAAATTAGCTAAGATTAATCCAATTAATAGAAATGAAGTGTTCCTAGATGTGATATTAATGCAATAATGATGAAAAAACCAAGCTATGCTATCAGCAATGATTACAATGCTTAATCTAAAGTTAATCCATATTAAGCAAAGTTGAAGTGTTCCTATGTTTGAAAGCAATAAAATAAACTAAATTCACTGATGCAATTGAAATAGCTAATAATGATTGTAAACAAAATAGCAACATTACTCTAAGTAAAAGATTGGGATCCTTTGTGAAGAAATGAGGCCTACTTATATAGAATCCATTCGGGAATGAATGGTTGAGATCGATTGGAGATGAGCGGTGGAGATTGCTTCAAAGAATCAATCACTATGGAAACTTCCAAATCAACTAGTAAGTCCACTGAACTGGTTTGTGGGAACTTCCAAAATAGGTAGCAAGTGAACTGGACTAGTTTTCCAGTTAACTAACGTGTTTCCAAAATATGATTTGGTTAATTGAATTGTTGCCAAAATTGTATTCAGTTAAGTGAGGATGATGACATAAATGCATTTTTAGAATTATTAAATGGTTTTAATGCATTTTCCTCAAAATGTGATTAAATCAATTTAATTCCAATTTTATGATTAATTGACAATTGTTTTATTTATTTAATCAACATTAATTAAATAAATAGCATAGGATTGATTTAATTGTCAATAACATTAGGATTTAAGAATTAATTAATAAAATAGGATCAAGTGCAGCAATCGAATGAGATATAGGTCAGATCAAATTGATGAATTGGATTGCCTTAGATTAGGACTTAGGGAATTTGATCAAAATCGGGGTTTTCTTGATGACTAATCAAGATTAGGGGCTTATGGTTTAGGTGACCATTTTTGGGTGATTACAGTGCTAAGTGGTCCATTCATTCTCATGAGAGATGGATTCATGTGAACCAATACTCATGAAACATGGGTCAATGAGTTTGACAAAAAAAACTACACAATTGAATCCTAATAGCAATATCATAATTTGACTTGTTGAAAATATCTCCTACTTATCAATTGATGAGCTTAAGGGGCTTTCTAATGAATGGTTCATAAGGCACAACACTTGTTGAAGGTTTTGCAAACGGGGTTGCAAGCGGAGTGGATTTAACCATGGAGAAAACTTTGTAGTTAAGCACGCTCGAGCTGGAGTAGTACTAGGATGGGTGACCTCCCAGGAAGTCCTAATGCTTCACCTCTATGAGCATCACCTAGATGCAATGAGTGCTATGTGTTCCATTCATTCTCATGAGAGATGGGTTCATATGAACCACTACTCATGAAACATGGGTCAATGAGTTTGACTCAAAAAACTACACAGTTGAATCCTGGTAGCAATATCACAATTTGACGACTTATGGAAAATATATCCTACTTATCAATTGGTGAGCTTAAGGGCTTTCTAATGAACGATTCATAAGGCACAACACTTGCTAAAGGTTTTGCAAATAGGGTTGCAAGAAAAGTGGGTTTAACCATGGAGAAAACTTTGTAGTTAAGCATACTCGAGTTGGAGTAATACTGGGATGGATGACCTCTCGGGAAGTCTCGACGCTTCACCTTTGTGAGCATCACCTAAATGCAATGAGTGCTAAGTGTTCCATTCATTATCATGAGAGATGGGTTCATGTGAACCACTACTCATGAAACATGGGTCAATGAGTTTTACTCAAAACACTACATAGTTGAATCCTAATAGCAATATCACAATTTGACTTGTGGAAAATATCTCCTACTTATCAATAGATGAGCTTAAGGAGCTTTCTAATGAATGGTTCATAAGGCATAACAATTGATGAAGGTTTTGCAAATGTGGTTGCAAACAGAGTGGGGTTAACCATGGATAAACTTCTATAGTTAACCGCGCTCAAGCTGAACTAGTACTAGGATGGGTAATCTCCTAGGAAGCCTCAGTGCTTCACCTCTATGAGCATCACCTAGATGCAATGAATACTAAGTCTTCCATTCATTCTCATGAGAGATGGGTTCATTTGAACCACTACCCATGAAACATGGGTCAATGAATTTGACTCAAAAAACTACATAGTTGAATCATGATAGCAATATCACAATTTGACTTGCTGTGGAAAACATCTTCCACAATAATATTGTTCTAAAGTTTTTTTTTCCCATTTTTGTGACATATTTTCCACTACAATGAGCATCACTATCCTTTCCTACACCCAAAAAATCATAAACAATCATGAAAAAATGTCTTTAGAGCAAGGGGTCATAATAATTAACACAATAAAAACACAATTAAACTAAAAAAAACACTAAAACATGAATCATACCCATGCCCAACCATGATACTACATAGTAGAAGCTATCACTACACTTATGCTTGCACATATTCACTTCAGCATATCTTGCACAATTTCCAAGCTATATTATATTTTTTTCAAATCTTTGTGGGGCTTGATCATCATCTAAGAGAGAGGCCCCATCAATGCCTATAATACAATGTAGTGTAGATATCAAGTTTTTAAGTAAAAGATTTTATAGTTGCAAGTGACAAAAACCAAAACTATAAAGACATAATTATAAGCAAATGACACTTTGAATTGTATGAACAAAACCACCCAATTGATACAAAATTGTGCATGTCAACAACTTAATATAAAGATGGTAAGTAGTGAGAGGAATATTCATTTTCTAATTTTATTTTTTTATCAGATCAATTTGGAACCACAAATCAAACCATGTGAACATTTTAAAAGATTACACCTTCTAACCCTCTTACTTCAATTTATTTTTTAATTTTTCATTTTTTTTTGTTGCGCCAGAGGTATTCCTACAACCCAACCCAGTGCCCAACCTGCCTTACATTGGTCTTACTACCAAGTTGGGGTCAGGAAGTGGCGAGACTAATCCTTAGGGCATTTACCAAGCCACCTGCAAGCTAGCTGCATCGGGTGATTTCGGGTGAGTTCGAGGTTTGGACTTGAACTCAAGACCACTGGAGAGAAAATCCAAGGCCTAAGCCAAATCTACTACCCATGTATACCCTTTTACTTCAATTTATGAACGTCATATTTGATTTTGAATAATAAAAATCATTTTAAATATTTTATTCTAATTTAATTTGATTTCTTGATTAAAGGAAGAAGGAAAAAGAAAAAAGAATCAAATGCATTGTATCTCTCTATTAAACGGTAGCAGTGTATCAACCAAACCTAGAACTATAAATTATGACCTTTTTATTTTGAATATCAAAACTCTAATTATTTTTCTTTGGACGGTTTTCTTCACCTCTTAACTATGGCTTTTTCCTTGATTCTCTCTTTAATTTAGTTTGTTTTTTGAATATTTTTTTCTCCATTATTGTTGTTGGTTTTGATCGAGTGAAAACATTCCATTAATTAAACTTTTTGAAATGACCCTTAATGTTGGCATGAAACACCCTCCAATGCCACATGGAATGCTTTTGAACTAGAGCTATGAACTAGTGAGGTCACAAATAGGGCACTTCATCCCCATTTAACAAAGTTGAGGGTCGGACCCATGAACACATTGAATCAGTGATGTACAAGCTTGCAATCACAATGGCCTAGTAGGGGTTTGAACCTTGTGGGCACAACACCACCACTACTTAATCAACACACTAAAAAGTGAGTTCTTTGTTTGATAAAACTAATCTCAAATAAGGATAATGATATTAATTTTCAAAAAAATAAACCATGAGACTGAAATATAGTGTGAGTATCAGTTTCTGGATTCAATTGTGTAGCATTTTTTTAACCATCAACGTTTTGGATCATACTACATGATCCATCATCAGGATGCTGCTAGAGAGAAAAGAAACTGATGATGGATCATGTAGTATGATCCGAAACATTGATGTTTAAAAAAATGCTACACAATTGAATCCAGAAACTGATACTCACAGTAACATGGATTGTGGAAATCTAATGGATCTTACTGAAATATAGTGTTAAAAAAAATAAAAATTGTAAGTTTTAACTCTAAAAATCCTAAACAACAACAAAAACAATGTAATGTCCCCGTTTTTCAAACTTCAGGATTAGCTTGGTTTGGCGGCCCTCGCAAGCTAATCGGGTGTTCAGAGGGGGTCAGATTGTGAAGCCAGTGTTGGGATTCCATTTTGGAGATTCAAATTATCAGTTCCGCTCTTCATTCGGGTCATTTTGGCCAACTTACTATTTTTAGTAAGTGGGGTTTCAGGTATGGCCAGGATTGGTAGGGTGTCTGCACGAAACATCAGACATCTCAGGATTCAGCTTCAGAGAATCTCCAGTTTGAGAGGCTTACTATTTTTAGTAAGTCTATTTTTAGCAGTGGCTATTTCTGGCAGGGCAGTATCTATTTTTGGCTGGGCAATTGGTCCTGGTGCTTTGTCAGAAATTCGATGATTGCAGTCAAACAGTTCATGGTTTTAATTTTAAAAGTGTTATCAAATTAAATTATATTGATTTAATTTAATAACTAATGACTTTATAATATTATATTATAAAGTGGGAGTATTTAATAAAGTCAATTAAGTGAAATATTAAAAAAAAAAATGCTTTTTCGAAAAAGCTATATATTTTACTCGAAAAAGCACTTTCATTCATCGATTATGCAATCATTACTTTATTGAAGTTTCTGAAGAATTCCCCTAGCTAGGGTTTCGAGGATGGATTACTCTTTTCGTAATTTGAGCCATTGTTTGTTGATGGTGAATTTTACGGCTGTGTATTTCTGAGATCAAGATTCAATGCTGATGTATATCGAATGTGGTGAAGGTTTCAATTCTGAAATTTGTGATGCTGATGATTTTTTTTGTGATTGAATCCAATAATTGAATTCTGGATTTAATAATTGGTGGTGGTTGTTTATTATTCTGACTTTGAAAGTCTGGTGCAATGAGAAGATTATTGGATTGTATTGAGAATTGGATATTTTGTTGCGATTCCAATTAATACTGAGAGACATAAATTTGGGGCAGATTCTGGTCTTACTGCTGGCGTTAATTCCTTTCTTGGTCATGAGCCTAGACATTTGAACCGTTCAACATTCCCTTGGACCTGTGTCTAAGGCTGGACTCACATGAGTTAATAGCAGAAGTGGCCGCATCATTTTCTGGGCACAGCGACCAGCGTGGATACTAGTGACAGGTGTCTGCATCATTTCTGGGCACGGCAATCAACAGAGATATTCATCTACTGATAAATTACAGTCACGTGCTTTAATCCAAGGTGGCAACTCATCTGCGTAGCAGACATACTTGTTGGAAAAGTCTTATCGTTTAAGGTGCCTATTTGATTTTTGAAAATGGGATGCTATGTAATTTGTTTCTGCAATAAAAATTATAGTTATGGTATGTCAAGAGGAAACTATTTAATTGTAATTTGATATTCCCAGTCTGAGAATATATATATATATATATATATATATATATATATATATATATATATATATATATATATATATATATATATATATATTCTTAATTGCTCTTGCTTGATTAATTTGAGACATAATTTGCAATTATTTCAAAATTAATATTAAATATTCGAGAAGAGCCTATCTGGGATCTTCACAGTGGTATTAGAGCTCTGATCTTACCATCTTATGGGGACTGGTTATTTTTTTAATGAAGTTATTATAAGAGTGATCAACTCTTCTATTTCCCAACTATGGATAGATACAAGAGATCTAGTTCAGGGAGTCGACATAGCAGTAGGGGAAAAAGAACTGATTTAGATGCTTTGGTGGAAAGCATTGAGAGATTGAGACTGCATTAGCAGAGACTAGCAGAGAGGTTGTCGGATCCTACTATAGTGGATAGAGCAGCGAGATATATGGTCTCTACTTTTAGTAGGTCGACATCGAGTTTGCAGGGGAGAAGGTTAGAGTTTTCTCCTATAGTTGATCGTGATGCTGATATACCTTCATCTAGTTCAGCACCTGCTATTTCCATTCACAGTGCTGATGATACATTTATTGCACCGAATCCAATGGATGTTTTAGTGCCACTTGAGGATAGCAGTGTTGAGCATCACCAGGTTGAGGCTCCCAGAGCAATCACTATGGATTGTATAGAGACAACTGATGTTGTAGTCATCTCTGAGTGTTCAGATTCTTCCGTGGAGGGAGTTGTCATTGGAGATGTTTATGTCAGCTACAGTAGTGTTGCTCCAGTTCAGGAGGCAGTTGCTTCCTCAAATAGGCTCGAGGCTTGTATGGAGTCTCCCAGTGATGTAGTTGGTGATCAGGGCATTACAGCGGGGTCAGTTGATGATAGTTCAAGCTCCGACATTATTGGTGCACAGTCTGATGTGGAGTCGTGTGCAGAGTCATGTGTCAGCAGTTGAGGTTTCAGCAGGAGATGTAGGAGCTGACACATCTGATGATACTTTTAAGGATGTTGTGAGTTGCATGGGAGATAACACCCCCTATGAGTTGTTGGGTGATGACTGGGAGGAGCATATGAGCTCTGACAGTTCAGAGATATTTGATAGCAGTTGCAGTATAGGATCAGTACAGGAGACAGTGGTCTATTCCTGTGTTGAGGATGTGAGCATGGAGCCTTTGAGTGATGACACTCAGGATGGAAGTGTTGCAGATGATTTGTCAGATGTAATTCCATGCTACAGTATAGTCTATCCACATGTCGACGTTGAGTTGTGTATGCAGCCAAAGTTAGTAGAGGAGATGTAGTTAGAGGATGTGTACACTAGCATTGCAGATATCTCTGATGCTGAGAGCGAGGATGATGAGTGTTGTAGTGTCTCTGAGTTTTTATATCTGACTCTGGGTGTAGATTCATCGTTGTCATACGAGTTCCAGGATTCTATGTTACAAGGACTCACAGAAGACGACAGGGAAGCTTTTGAGTGGCAGGAGTTTGTTATAGTCAGGGCTTCCATGTCTAGAGAGAGGGTTACTCTGTCAGTGACTCATGAGGATGTGTCTCAGGATCTGGATTGTCAGATGATTGCAGACACTGAGGTAGCTGGAGATTGTGTTGAGTCAGATTCAGCAGCAACTTCCTCGGGGTTAGATGAGGACATGTCTGATGCCTATACTCAGAGTATAGGGGTGTACTTAGATGTAAGTACATAGAGAGAGTGTGATTTCGATGAAAGTTTGTTGGATACAGCTTCCTCTCATAGTATGGATAGCGCATTTGAGGTTGTTCATAGGAGGCTTGTTGTGCAGAGTCATCATGTGACTAGCCAGTTGCGAGTGGGTGAGAGAGATATTACTTCTACACTTGAGCATTTCGATGCCGCTCATCAGTTGTTGGCTATTAATAGTTGGGGTGCTCCTATGACAGATGAGTCCAGCGGTGGTTACCTTTCATTGACAAAGATTCATGCTTTGTGTGAAGCTGTCAGGATGTTGAGACAGGATTACTTACAGATGGTAGCCAACCGAGATCACTTCGTTGAGTGGGGGAGTACAGCCTATGAGGCACTATTGGATCGGGACGAGGAGGTGAGTGAGCTTACCCAGGAGCTCACAGCAACTGCTGAGGCTTTGGAGGACACTCAGCGGAATCTTCAGGAGTCGCAGATTCAATTAGAGGTGACCATGGAGTTAGAGCATTTGCGATCCACACCAACCCCAGACCCGGTTCGTTTGCATATTGAGGTGGTTGGTGGTGAGTCTGCTCCTACAGTTGGCATCGAGGAACATGATGTTGTGGCAGACACACATGTTTAGGATATGGGAGCACTTGGTATGGATGAGGTTGGAGTACCAGTGGAGTCGAGTACTCAGGTTGATCTTTCTCACAGAGCTGACAGCGTGGTGCAGTTGGCTATGCCACATTTACAAAGGGATCAGTTGTGGATTGCGAGGGAGTATGTTGACGCTTCCACATATAATTTCTACTGCGCTGAATCTTTTATGGAGTATTTGCTAGAGAGTGCAGATGTACAACAGGACTCTTATGGAGTGTCTGAGGGTATCCTCATCCGAGGCTCTTGTGCTATTCGGAGGTTAGCTAGGAAGATTGTAGAGACTCTTTCTACTATGCTTCCCCACAGAGATTTCGAGGTTGGGTTTGTTGAGAGGATTGCGCAGGGTCCTACCCAGCCTACAGTTATGTGAAGTCAAAGATTGGAACCATCTTCTGATTCCTAGTTCGGTAATGGTGAGCCAGTGACAAAGATTGGGGTTTCTGACAGGCATTTCACGGTGGGGTATGCTCATCATTTTTCTTTTGACCCTCAGGTGGGAGATTTGTTCTCACGCAGGGGTAAGCTGCCTCTGGTATCCTACCATCCATCATGGGATGGATTAGCACCATCGTTTGTAGATGGTTTTGGCAGTTGCAAGTTAGATTACTTGCAGTGTCCACACACTTAGGACTGCTTATTAGGTGACAGAGTTGATAACAGTGATCCTGGCACATTTGGTCACTGTTGTTTCCATGGTGCAGTTGGGTGTGAGTACTGGATTGACAGGGACTTAGATTTTGATGGAGTTATTATTGCAGATGGGTTGAGTTATGTTGGGTTGTTTTCAATATCGGCATCTACAGTTGGTTTACAACTATTGTTTTTAGTGGTGTGTGTTTGGTTGATGTCGGTTCTTTCTTCACAGGAGTTTAGTGCGGATCAGGACATTACCTGTGACCATCCTTGAGATTCGGGTGGTTTGTGATATTGCTTGTTTTTCCTAATTGCTTGAGGACAAGCAATCTTGGGAAGGGCGGACTGTAATGTCCCCATTTTTCAGACTTCGGGATTAGCTTGGTTTGGCGGCCCTCGCAAGCTAATCGGGTGTTCAAAGGGGGTTAGATTGTGGAGCCAGCGTTGGGATTCCATTCTGGGAATTCAAATTATCAGTTCTGCTCTTCGTTTGGGTCATTTTGGCCAACTTACTATTTTTAGTAAGTGGGGTTTCAGGTATGGCCAGGATTGGCAGGGTGTCTGCACGGAACGTCAGACATCTCAGAATTCAACTTTAGAGAATCTCCAGTTTGAGAGACTTACTATTTTTAGTAAGTCTATTTTTAGCAGTGGCTATTTCTGGCATGGCAGTATCTATTTTTGGCTGGGCAATTGGTCCTGGTGCTTTGTCAGAAATTCGATGATTGCAGTCAGACGGTTCATGGTTTTAATTTTAAAGGTGTTATTAAATTAAATCATATTGATTTAATTTAATAACTGACTTTATAATATTATATTATAAAGTGGGAGTATTTAATAAAGTCAATTAAGTGAAATATTTAAAAAAGTGCTTTTTCGAAAAAGCTATATATTTTGCTCGAAAAAGCACTTTCATTCATCGATTATGCAATCATTACTTTATTGAAGTTTCTGAAGAATTGCCCTGGCTAGGGTTTCGAAGACGGATTCTTTTTTTCGTAATTTGAGCCATTGTCTGTTGATGGTGAATTTTACGGCTGTGTATTTCTAAGATCAAGATTCGATGCTGATGTATATCGAATGTGGTGAAGGTTTCAATTCTGAAATTTGTGATGCTGATGAATTTTTTTGTGATTGAATTCAATAATCGAATTCTGGATTTAATAATTGGTGGCTGCTGTTTATTATTCTGACTTTGAAATTCTGGTGCAATGAGAAGATTATCGGATTGTATTGAGAATTGGATATTCTGCTGCAATTCCAATTAATACCGAGAGACATAAATTTGGGGCAGATTCTGGTCTTACTGCTGGCATTAATTCCTTTCTTGGTCACGAGCCTAGACATCTGAACCGTTCAGCATTCCCTTGGACCTGCGTCTAAGGCTGGACTCACATGAGTTAATAGCAGAAGTGGCCGCATCATTTTCTGGGCACAGCGACCAGCGTGGATACTAGTGACAGGTGGCTGCATCATTTCTGGGCACGGCAATCAACAGAGATATTCATGTACTGATAAATTGCAGTCACGTGCTTTAATCCAAGGTGGCAACTCATCTGCATAGCAGACATACTTGTTGGAAAAGTCTTATCGTTTAAGGTGCCTATTTGATTTTTGAAAATGGGATGTTATGTAATTTGTTTCTGCAATAAAAATTATAGTTATGGTATGTCAAGAGGAAACTATTTAATTGTAATTTGATATTCCCAGTCTGAGAATATATATATATATATATATATATATATATATTCTTAATTGCTCTTGCTTGATTAATTTGAGACATAATTTGCAATTATTTCAAAGTTAATATTAAATATTCGGGAAGAGCCTATCTGGGATCTTCACAAATAAGCACCAAAGAGAGAATGAAAACAACTGATATCCTTTGATGAAGGAATATAACCTCTTGTCAAGGAAAACTGAAAATTGGAAATGAAAAAAACAATCAAAATTATTGTGAATCCACACTTTATGGATTACTCCCTATTGCCTATTCAAATATAAGCCTCTTTTCAACAGTATTTTCTTGTGAACATATATTTGTAAAACAAGGCAAGTTGCTAAAGGGCATTTGATTTAATGACAAAGTTCACAATATAGACACCTAGATACTGCTGAGTTCTTTTATGATTCAAAAGAAAATAAAGACATTGAAAATAAATTAATTTCATTGAATTTCCAAAATAGTAATGCACTGAATAGCATCTTGATTCAAATAATATTGATGCTTCTAAAAGAATACCAACTTTGAGTATTATTTTGGATCTGCATGCATTCCTTACCTACTACATGCTCGGAGCTGAACATACGGAAGAGATGCAAATACAATAGAGAGAGGAGCTAATGAAATAGGTGTCTGGGGATTCACCTCTATCGGTTCTAAAGAAGGTATTTCTCCCTTGACACTTACACCCAAAGCTTTTCCATTGAGGAGCATTGTCTGACTATGTAAATTCCCATCTTTTGCTGTTAAGTGATACTCCAATCTGGATTTCCCTTTTATCAAATCAGTCCTGGTAGAAAGATTCTTCTGCCTTCCAGTATGAGAATAAGTAGAAACCCCAACAGTAATGACATCCAATTTGCTAAGGTTTATCAAGAGCAAGGTGACTCCTGTCTGGAAAATTGATCATTCTTGTTAGTCATTTAACCAAAAAACTGTAAATTTTTATTTCCAATTCTGCTATTAAAAGTGCATCAAGTAAGATGGGGATTCTATTTTTAAATGTGCATCAAAAAAATTGGAGAGGATGAAGCATGTGAGTAAGAAAAAGAGCCACTTTCGATATGGGTAGTTAGTCTTTAGGTTTTTGTATTTCTCCGGTATCAGTTCCCTACCTAGCTCTGGATTTGGAACTGTTCCTGCTCTGTAGTGTACACAAGTTTTCACTATTAAATCCACTCAGACTGCACAGAGCCGTCCAACTTAGATTTTCTATTATAGAGGCAAATAATGCATACTAATGAAGTTCCTAACCAAGCTAAAAGGTCAATACTAAGTTACCACTCCATGTAAATTTTTTGGACTCCATGCTTTATACTGCTTGGGTACCTCAGAACAAAAAACAATATTAAACTATTAACAGTAAATATTATAGCCAAATAAACAAATTTAACCATTAAATTAAAATGATTTAACTGTATCTTTTTTCAAGAGGAAACTCATCAAATGCAGAAAATAGATTATGGGAGTCTTTGATTTGAAGTACTATTGCTTAGGTCATACAGATGCACTCTTTGACCTGACATATAAAGATTCATAAAAACTATGTTTGTGTGCTACTTTTCCTTCCAAAGATAGGAAGGTAAAAGGCATCAAGCACTTGGTTGGCTTCCAAGAGAGATATTTCTATGATCAAATCCAAATTAATGGCTTGTAAACTTTTTTAACTTTGATTTTTCTAAATAGAAAATGGCACTACAAATACCTGTGCATGGCCAAGAAACATTGAGTATTGAGGGGCCTACCCTGGTATGTCCCACGTTTCCCAGGAGACATAAACATGTAGGGTTCCCTGCTTTGAGGAACTCAGAGAGTTTCCAGGTTGTACCACCCCAAAATCAATACCTGGTGTGTACCGGTATGGTTACAGAGGGTGAAATAGCAAAACATGATAACATAGGTGAAATGTGATTGTGATGAAAACTACTCGCAAACAAGTGTGGATGGCCAATAGTTTGATTAGTGCGAATCTCAAATAACTGTTGCTTAATTTCTGAAGCAATTGGTATGGATGGATGCAAGGTATATATACACCTAATGAGATCGCTAGAATTCATTTGAATGATTATTACTTATTCCTCCATATCATCTATTTATCTCAGTTAGTTTCTCTTTGTGATATCCTGTATCTCCTATGCTCTAAGATTGGTAAAGATAAATGGATACAGATCATACTAACAAATCAACGAAATTAGAGTTCATGAATTTATCACATTTTTCTAATTAGAGCTGTCAAATTTGATTATTTTCTTTTTACAAAAGCAAACAGGAAACTTAAGGGCAAAAGGATGCAGGCTGTGATCATATGGTATGCTTGAACTCTGCAATACTCATATTGAAAGGTAGAATTAGAGAAATTATGTCCATGTGCTGTGTTATACCACACAAAAGTTGTGAATGAAATAAGCTTAAATACTCACAGCATTCTTAGTACAATGTGCATAAGGCCGCAAGTATGGTGTTCCATTTGAACTTAGGGACAGAACACGTGCTCCCATTAGTTGATGCCAAAGAAGTGCACTGATTTATAATTAAAAAAGTGTCAGGACTACGTTTGTGTCCAAATCTTGGTTCTCTCTATCACTCCAAGCAGGAATTTAGACTTAGTAAGTTCTCCCTTTGGTAAAGAAGTTAAATGGATAATAATGCCAAGAACAAAATATACAACAGATCTTAAAGCTGTACCTGTAGTAATCAGGATTTGGCACATAAGTAGTTGTGTTTAAAAGCCCATAGTTGCCACCAATCAAGCTTTGCCTGCAATAAGTCTTTGTATTGTATTTTGATGCCATGCCAAGCTGATCTAAATACCTGTGACAGTTGCAATGAATGTTCCTTAAAAATGAACGAAAGAAAACTGGACTTGCCAAAAGAAAATCAGCAGAAAGTGCAGTAAAACATTTTGTGCATTTATGGAGATATGTTGATAATTTTAAGTGCGCACATTCATGCACTCAAGAAGGAAAATGAATTAATTATAATTTCTCTTTTTCTCATAAGCTACTCAAGGGTAGGGTGACCTTTACACCTAGAATTTGTGTAGAACTGTGTGAACATGTTTTTAGTGACCCAAGTGAAATTCAAAATGTAAGATCCTTATGACAAAAAAAAAACATCCTATGCAATATTGTTGACCAATCAGGAGGAACAATGGAGTTTGACAGTCAAATTATATGGAATGTGTTTATTTATACACACACGTGTGCGCATACATTAAATGTGTGTTTTTGTATATACATACACTCACATAAAACTACAAATACATCAGGAATGCTGCCAATAAAAACTAAAGGATGAGCACACAAAAGAAAAATGAGGAAAAAAAATTCAAAAAGACTATAAATAACGTAAGAGACTGAGCACTATTTTGGGGCTGGAGAAAATAAAGGACAAGCAGAAAAACTAGTGTGTTTACTCCTAGAGTTGATCAAAGATGATTTTGGTCTTTTGATTCTTGGCTATTAGCTTCTATTTTTCATCATGACTCATGATTTTGCTTCCTCTAGAAGATTGACTCTTAATAAGTTTTATTCCTTTTTTTACAAGGAAACAATACATATTAAAATCTGGATGGTGTTGCAATTTCTGGAGCAAACAATATTGATGTTTCATAAAAGACAAATGTACCAAAAACTAGAGACAAATGCATTAGTGATGAGATTGTGTCCACTGTTATAAGCTCCACCAGATTCACCAACCCATGCTCTTGACCAAGGTCCATAACTCTCCAAGACCGTTTTGAGTCTTTTGAATGTAGATTCTCCTTCGCTAAGATAATATGGATCCAATATCTTCTCCACAAGATGCTGATTCACACCTGTTAACCAGATAACTAGTAGTATCATCTAAAAACTTGATATGATGAACAGACTTTGATGAAAGCTAACATCTTATATACCTGGCCCCAGATTGTAGATATGATGTGTAACAACATCTACAATGTTTGGTCCTGATTGTTGAAGAAATTCCTTAATCCAATTTTTATCAACAGATCCATCAGGTGCAACAAGTAGGGGTTTCACTTGAAAATCTTTGTAAATCTTTTTCAATATCATTTTAAGTTTAATCACGTCAGCTGCATATTGTGTAGCATTGATACTTGTTCCAATACCACTTCCACTCAACTCATTTCCTAATCTCAAAACGTCAATTTTCTTGTCACATTATTGAGAAAAAATTGGGTTCATTTCATGGATCAATTACAATGAGATACATATACACCCCACATAGAATCACATACCACAGTCCTACTGAGCATAAGAAAATGTCAAAACAACTTGAAATAGAAACTCACCTAATTCCCATGCATTTATCTGATAACCATTATCAGCTGTATACTGAATAAAATCATAAGCATTGGTCAAATCCCAAGGTCCTTCTGAAACACCCTTGGGTACTACTTTCCTTCCATTCAAAGCATTCAATCCAAATGCTACCACAGCCCTATAGTCACACTTCAATATTAGCCAGCTAACACGTTACAAATTGAGCAACAGAAGGTAAAGGCAGCTACGATAATGATCTGAGAATCAGTCAAGAACTTACCTTGTTTTCCTAAAAAACAAGTTCAGGGCATCCCATCTTGACATGGGAAGGCATCCTTCTGTAAATTTAAACATTAGAGAAACATTTTTGGCAAAAGGATGACAAGGTTGCTTCAAATCTCCAACATCATATATGACTTTGTCTTGCAATGTTCCGCCCAATCTTATTTTCAATGGATCAAATGCTGTACATTTGTACACAAAATTTTTAGCCAGGTATTGTTACATTTTTTAACGTAAAGTCTATTTGTCAAGAGTCAAGACATGTCAAAAAACTAATGGTAACTGTCTACATGTTAATCAATCACATATAATTTAGAGAACCCATACAAATTTTAAAGCAGCTTGACCTCCTAAGGTGGAAAAGGCTTATTTTCCTCCTGGAAGGATACATAAACCTATGTATTTAAATGTATATTTCTTGCATAAGAGAGTTTGATTAAAATATCATGAATGCTACAAAATTACTCATAAGTTAGACCAAACTCACTTTTTGTCAATTATCAACTTAAAGATGGAAGGATAAACAAATATTGCATCTTAGGATCGTGCAGAGAGGAAGGCATGATGCTTACCCTTCACAGCATTTTCCAGCAGTGAGCTTTCAAGATCCTGTAATAAGCCAGCTGGACAAATTAGAAGTGCATACAAACTAAAATTCTATTTTTTCATGTCTAAATCTTTTTTTCCATTCATTGTCAGTTTCATATTACAATCCTTTTGAAAACATGATATTTGTCACAATACTGTTGTTACAGATGTCTTCCTAGGTTGCATTTCATATTTCTGCACTATTTCAGTTTCCTGTAGCAGTCTTCTTGGTTGCATCTTGCCTTTTCCTTCAATAACATATTTATTTATTCCATACTTGAGAAGAGGTTGTTTTAAAATAGCAAAAAAAATGTGTTACATATAAATTCTACATTGAAAATTGATATGAAAATGTCAGGTTTCATTTTTTTCTTTTATTTTTCTAACACACAAACTTTATTGTGAATCACATTTTCTATTTGTGTGCACTGAGAATATTAAATATATTCACATGACCATCTAACATGTTTAGTAGGGAAATTAAGCACCCTCCATGATCTCTATATCTCAAGAAGCTATAAATTCCCCATGTAATTAAATAAGATTAGAGAACTTCTCAAATAATTTACTTGATTTAAGAAGCATGTACATCCAAGTAGCAAGCATCTACAAGAGTCGTATTCAAAATTATTAATTAATGATCTCATGCAGAATATCCTAACATCCTCATTACTAAGAAGTGATTAATTTAAAATAACAGATAAAAAACATTATAATCCAAAACTTTATTTATGTTGACATCAGAATCTATACTGCTAAGACTTGTGAGATTTGATTTATCTTTCAAAATGATTCTCCTAGCATATTACCACAGAACTGTTGGAGATATCATAACCCACCTTTTGAAAGGAAAAGGACTGTGAAGAAGTTTAATTAGTCAACTACAAAACTCAAGATCAAACATTGCAGCAGTCAAAACTAGGACAGTGGCTATATTCACTTTAACACATCCTAAATTAGTGCTATGGAATATATGAAAACTACTTCACAACAGAAATAAAAAATGTGCAGTGTGGATGATAGATGCATCACCATTAATAGAATAATCTATGTAGTTTTTAAATGTAAGCAATGGGCTAGACCAACTGAGCAAAGACCATAGTAATCAGCCTTGATTTCAAACAAATTATGACATAATGGAATATCTATTTGAACCTTGTCATGCTTCAAAATGTAAGCCTTGACCTACTCTTTCAAACAATTGTAGAAAATTTATTTATCAATGCTTATAGCTGTTGATGTGAGTTTTATGCCACTACAACATGCAGGATGAAAATACTTAGTATTCCAGGATGAAACACCAAATATCAAATCCTCTCTTGAATAAGGAAGCTCATATGCTAAACAATGTATATGGATTGTATGATCAAATGAGACAACCCCAAGGTTCCTTCTTATCATGGACTTTCACTCAGTTTTAATTATGTGATATACCGGTTATCACAAAGGGGCTTACGTTGTTCATTTGATGGATATCAACTACTCTAACTTGTTCCAACAACAAAAAACTGCAAAGGGACAAGGGTTGAGAAAGTTATCTACTTCTAGAATGTAAGAGATAATGAATGCCATTGTTGACTCTACTAAACTTAGTTTAGCCATCGACATCAACCAAGCTAGTGCAATCTCCTAAGGTAGATGTAAGATGTTTAAACTATCACCATTCCATTAACACCGTCCATTGATGTATATCAATGTCCAAGCAATAATCAAAGTAAAGCTCATAAATATGTCATTCGACCACTCATGGAAAACTTACAATCAACGAGTAACTAGTGGTTTGGTCTATAAACGAGTTCACCAAAGATGCATCCAAAATATCTTTCATCCAACTAAACACTACTTCTAACCAACATGAAATAAAAGCTATTATGAGGAAATGTAGAAACCATGCAATACTCCAAATGATACAAACAATTCACCATGAAGACCAACAATGAATTAAGCACAATTTGGTAGTATCATAGCAACAATCTCAACAAGTCTCTCCTACTCTACTCTACCTCTAATCTAATGAGTTACAAATGAGAAGGCCTTGGCCTTTTATAGTTGTTCAATTACAATGAAGGGCCAAGATCAATTGACACAACCCTAATTAGAGTTTCCAACTACAAACATTTAATGCTGGCCAATTATAAAAAGCACCCTCGTGTGGGCCGATAAGAAAATTACATTGCTTTTATTGACCAATCGGAAAAGAGGTTAGGTAGAGGCACTAGATGTCTTCCACATGTACACTTGACATAATATGATTGGCTGATCTTTGGCACCTGCAAACTTGAATTTTTTGATTGGTCGGAAATGGATAGGTGCCACATTAGCATTCTTATCTTGCAATCTTTGTTTTAATTCCACTTCTCCATCTTCAAAATTTGGAAATCTTCTCATTGGCATGACCTTGAACTTGCTTGTACATGAAATCTTGGTTCCCCTTTTGATGCGTTGACCTTGATCTCGAACACCATCTCAATTGTCCTCTTGATGAATGACTTGCAACTTGCTGGTGCTTGAAGTCTTCATTTTGCCCTTGGTGTTGAAATCATGCTTGCACTTGATCTATTTAGCCCCTTGCTATCTCCATCTTGAAAGTCACCCTTTCCTCAGCTTGCATAAACAAGAAAATACTTGAGTTAAATTCACAAAAATGGTGAGTATAAGCAATATAAAGCATTCCACCTAATCTTAGTATTACAGTTGTATTTGGACTAATCCATGCACCAACATTAAAAAATCCAGAATTCCCATTTAGAATGCCATCATAGACATTTACCTTGCTAGCTGATATCGAAAATCTGGTTGTGTAAAGTCTAAGGATTGTGTATATTTGCCTCAAATTCTGATTTTGTTGTCCAGATCTACAAGTTTGCACCTTTTCTCAAGTCCAAAATCCGAGTTTTAAATTTGGAAGTGCTTGAGTCTTGACATCCTTCCAAGTTGGCTTCAATGATATCTAGCTTCTTCACCAAAATCGTCCTCCAATACGGAAATTCGCTGGTCTGCCCTTAATAATCTGCTCTGCTCATGATCAAACTGCCTAATTGAATGGTTTGTATGTTCAAAATGAAGTCTCTAATTGCCTCTATATAGGCGTTTGATTGAAAGGGTATGTCCATCTAGAGGGGCCGACCTTTTCCATCGGAAAATTTAAAATTCAAAATCAAAATCCTTATCTTCTCTAATCAAGCCAACCTGGCACATTTATTTAATTAAATCATTTGAATTCAAAAGAAAATGGCACCCTTTTATTCAAAAATGTCAACCACTAATCATTAAATGCACAAAATTAGTAATCTTGCCCTATACATTTATTAATTTATCTCATCACTAGGGCCAACCTCATGCAAAAACATTTGGAATTAAGTTTTACAAGGCACGCCAATTGACTTGGATATTTGATTGCTAAGAATATAGGAGCCCGAGAGAGGGCGAAATTCTGACCTCTCTTGGGCTCAAGAGTCCCAAGGAGGTCAGAATTCTGCCCTTTCTTGGGCTCTTGGCCTAAGACAAGTATGAACTTGCATCAACACTTTGCAACTTTCATCAAATTTTCATGCCTTTTCCGCTCATTTTCCAGATTTTTGATTTAAAACTCACAATTTTCTAACTCAATTTTCTCATTTCACTTCATGAGCATGCCCAGATCTATACCCAACTTCTCTCATTTTTTGAACTCTGGACTTAGAATCTCCTTATGCGAATCACATTTGCAGCAAATTTCAACTCCCTTATGTTTTGATCTATCTTAACATGCACATTGGTTGCCTTGTTAGATAGTAAGACATGCGCATGTAGCCCCAAGAAGGGTGGAATTCCGCCCTCTCTTGGGCTCAAGAACCCCAAGCTCAGATTTCTGCCTTCTCTTAGGCTCTTCCCAAGCGAAATTTTCTCAAACAAAAACAAGTACAAACCTTTACCAAGGCATGGCCTTGCCAGCTGACTTTGAAAAACTGATTTCTTGTTTCCTCATTCACCAATTTGATTTTAAATGCTTTCAATTGATTTCATATGTTCCGGCTTTGTGCAAGTGCTAGGTGAAGTTAGGGAGGCAGCTGGGTATGGAGCCCAACCAAGGTCAGAATTCTGACCTTGCTTGTGTTGATGTTTGTAGCTTCGATCAGATAAATTGAATGAGATATTAATATTATGAGAATAGATTAACTTATGCATATCAATATATATGATAATAATAATAGATATTATTATTATATATATTAATGTATTTACATACAAATCATAATTGAGAAAATTAATCTATTATCATATTATTAATTGAAATAGATTTGATCGAATGACATCATATTATTATTGTTATATTATTCTATATTATATATATGCATATTAATATATATATATAATAATGACATTATTATATATATATCAATATACATATATAATGTATATTATAATTGATTTAATAATATTTAATGTTATACCGATTAGCAATGAGTATGGTCAATACAAGGTTTATTTACTAACCGATAGTTATCGGTGTTTCTAACTCCAACACAGCATATATTCTCAGCGCATTAAACAGTGCATGCGAACGGTGGTAATTAAATGGTCTTAGCGATAATTGATGAGTCGTGACTTATGAGTAAGTCACACCTCATCAAATTAAACCATGCACATTCGTATATATGAGCAGTGCGCTGTTTCTTTTAGGATTAAAAAAAAAACAAGAGATGAGCGATGTACAGTGGTGAAGGAAAACAATTGGCAATACAGCAATATACAGAGTTGATATATCTGCAATATACGGAGAAGCACATACAGAGAGTTGAAGTTGGACATACACTACAAATCTGCAGAATATAATTAATATAATATATTTAGATATATCTGCAGGATATTAATATAATATAATTAGATATATCTGTTAATATATCTGTACTGAATATATATATAATGATATGATTATATATCTCACATATTGAGTTGAGATAAGAATAAAATTAAAAGCTATACATTCTTGATCTAAAACTTAACAGCTTGGGCTTCAATGCCCCACAGAGGGTGGGATTCTGCCCTCTCTTGGGCTCTGCCCACGTAAGTATTTCTTCAAAACACCAAGTGTTGGTTTTTATTTCGCTTGAACTCCATGCTTTAACTAACTTATCATTTGGATCTATATCTCTCATCAGCAAATTAGATGGTTAAACCATATCTCTTTCATCAACAAATGAATTGGTCTTCTCTGTAATTCTCTCATCAGCAATGGTCTTTATTTCACTTCTTAACATGTATCATGTCTTGGTCCAACTTCTTGACTTCCCTCATGGTTCAACTTGCAAAATTTTGTGCTTGAAAGCTGGGTGGAGATCAACAAGTGTTTGGGCTAATGGAGCCCCAAGGAGGTCGGAATTCTGCCCTCTCTTGGGCTCCTGAGCCCGAAGGTCAGAATTCTGACCTGCATTGGACTCAACCAAGCGGTCCATCTAAAGATTTTCTAATTGTTAACTTGTTTCTTGGAGGACGGAGGATTTATACAAAATATAACATTTAAGTATAAGTATACTTTAAGTTATATTTTATATAAATACTGCTAGGATGTTTGAGAGTGGTTTCAGATTCATAAGAGTTATAATGAAGATTTTAGATTTTGGGAGATTTTTAAAAAAATTAGACTCAGCCAAATTTTAGGAATCAACACACCTCCGTGAGTGTTCTGTTCTACAGCTTTTCTTGACTTTTCAAGATACATTTGATACTGGAACAAGGATTTTCCAAGGATTCTAATTCATTTCATCACAAATCTCTTGACTTTAATTCCACATCCTTGACTAGCTTGGCCCAGCTCTCACTCATATTCCTGACTGACTTGACTACATAGCGAGCCAAAGTTGCTCAAACTCATCTCTTAGACTCAGAAACTTGAAAATCGCCACACAGCTAAGACTACTGGGGACAACTACCCGACTACCAAGCAAAAAGAGGGGGTCCCCATTTGCAATGGGACAATGGTGTGAAAACCTCACAACAATACCCAGTTTACCATCAATGGGAATCAGGATTATATTGGAAGAAATGGAGCTTTTCAGATCATTCAGCAATTCTGCACATTGGCACCCACTCTACAAATGATATCTGCTAATGCATTTGGTCATCTATTAGCCTGCAAGGTAGCAAAGCAAAAACTAAGTAGCATTTTTCTCATAAAAATATTTTTAGAAGATTCCTCATGGTCATTTCATTGATGATGAACTGGCAATGAGTTGTTGAGCAGAAATCAGACTTTTGATGATGCCTCTAGTTCTAAAATCCATGGAGGAAAGTGAACTGCAATTATAAAGCCAACTAGAGAAAAGATACAAGTTCCTAAGCACCCCAATTTTTCTTTATGGAAACAAGTCATCCTAAGATTAAAATAAAGGTTACTTTCTAAATAACTGAATCAATGCCCTGGGTAACACAAGATCAAACTTATGTAATAATGTTTATAGCTAAAGCTGCTTACTTTTTGTTGAACAAGGCACCTTTAGTCACTCACCACACAAAATTCACTAAGATCCTTGAATCCTTCGTTTGGACCCTTGGCAAGGTTTAAAGGCCTCCCTATGTTAATAACACCCAGTCCGGCAAGGCATGGCTAACAAAACTATTGTACAAGATCCAACTAGTACATATGCCAAGCCAAATGAATAATCAAACCTTTGAAGGAAAAGGATGCATTGAAGGTGCTCATTAAGCACGTAATTTGTACCATTGCACATTATTGCAAAAGGTGTTAGGACATCTTAAAATTTAAGAGCTTACTGTAGCAGCATTTAGATATAATCAAGTGCTTGTCTGTGCATCAAACCATATAAAAATCTTACAAAGCCAAAAATGCCTTACTTGAAATATGATTAAATGACAAGCTTGCAACTAGAATCTTCATTAACTCCACTAGTTACGATGGTCACTACTCATTGGAATAGGAAATCCCTTTAGAAATGATGGTCACTATTCCAGGAAGAGGAATTTCCTTTATAAGAAAACCCATGGTTTTTATCAAAGTAAAAAGATATTCATTCCAGCAAGCATTTTCCATTTAATTAAAAATTCCCCAGCTATAAAATGGAAAGGACTACTACAAGCCCACCCGCATGTTTCAATATACCTATCTTTATTACACTCAAATGCCATAAATAGAGCATATCATTAGAGAGGAGAGAGCATTTTATGGCATGATTCCATGGAAGACATGGGTCCTTTCAATGCATTGGGTAAGTTTCATAACCCACAAAAGGTTAGGGGAAAACACTATGACGCATGGGTACTCATACCCATACCCTTGGGACATGTACCAGGTACTGGTACACGTACCCAAGTACCGATTACTTAGTGGGTACTCAGTAGAGAGCATCATAGCTAAGGACCTTGATTATGATTTCTGATTTTTGTTTCATTTTTTTGTTTGCATGTCAGCTTGCTGTTTATCAAGCTTATTTCAATATGTAATCACCAATCAATTTGAAACTTTGATACAATGATTGTATGACATTTCAATTTGTGTACTTAATCTTCAAAATTAATGTTTGACAGTAAACTTTATCACTGTTCTTGTTTTAAACTCAATGTCATTATATTTTCAGATTTTCTATAAAATATAAAGTTATATATAAATAAAATTGATGTACCCAAAGTACCCCCGCCTCTTATTTTGAAAAAATAACTGTACCCGTACCCGTCTCTAAAGTACCCAAGTAACCCTCGTCTCCGTGCAACCTTGGGAAAACATGAAAATAACCAAATAAAATATGTAATTTAAATGAAATAATATCACCAACAAATCTTGTGTCTAAATTGAGTTTTGACAAATTGACTTCCACAGGAAGATGAAATTAGGAAACATTTGATAAAGAGTTTTGAACTAGTTTTTATTATTCAATCATAGAGAACAATGCATTCCTCAACCACTTTGTCAATAAACAGAACAAAGTTGATTTTGTTTATATCTTATCTTTACACTCGCAAGTGCCCAAAATTGCAAAGGCCAACACGGCAATCCAGTGTAGATCCAGTGGGTTCAATGCATGATCCACGTGGAGTGGATCACACTTCCTTCCAGCATTATTTGACTTGATGACAACTTTCCCTTCCTTCTTATCCTTCTTGTTCAATTCTTGTACTTGTGCACCTCCAAATACCTTTTACCAATTTTCAATTGGAGGACCACTTGAGAGACTATAGGTTCACTCGGGCAACTCACCTTAACAAAAGAGGCAACCTTGTCATTTCTAGAGAGTCGCAGTTGCTTTAATTATGGTTTTTGCTCCATTTTCACTCATAATAAAGAGTTCTTTCCAGCCTTGACTAATCCTTCACTTCCCCTTACTAACTTTTCTCTCTTGAATCTCAATCAGTTCTTTAGTTCCAAGAGAGTTCTTCCCAATCTTGACTGAGCCTTCACTCCCCCTTACTAACTTTCCTCTCCTCTTGAATCTCAATCACTTCTTTAGTTCCAATCAATCTGCCCAATCTTTGAAGCTTCTCTACAGTAAGTACCTCCCTTCCCATGAGTTTGAGAGCGATTGTGTACTGCAATTTATCTTTCCCTGCTATAGACTCTCATTCTCCTATAGAATCACCCTTAGGATCTTGGTCATCTCTCCTATCTACAATGCCCACTAGCACTTACAAGCCAATATAGGATCTTGTGGCCCTTTTTTATATTTGTTAGAAGCTTCAAACCTTCCCTTGCTTTCCAAATAAACTCTAGTCTATTCAAAGCCTTCATGTCTCCCATGTCATCAAAGAAGAAGACCCGCGGTTGAAGAGGAAGGGCAAAGAAGTTGGGCCTCCTAAGAACACATGCTAGTACAAAAAACATCAAAAGCTTCTTGAAAGCTTCTTTTTACACTTCCATTGGTCAATTGTTTTATTTTGAAAAGGTTTTTTTTTTCCCACTAGTAACTAAAATTTGCATACCCAAGCAAAGTAAAAATTGTTTTTTTTTTGTTAGAATTAAAACTTTTATTGAACATTACAATGCTAAAGGCTGAATTAAAATGCTTTTGCAGATTTGATTCTCAATCACAATGCCGCATGAGAAAGACTTTGCACGGACACATTGTACACCAATTGTTGGTAGCACAACAATGATTAAATGCAATTGTTGTCAAAGTGTTGTCAATGGTGGAATTTACAGCTTCAAATGACATTTGTCAAAAGAAAAGGGAAATAACACTACAATATGCGGTCAATGCCCTGTAGATGTTACATACCAGGCTAAAAGAGCTCTTGATGGAATTGCTGAGAACAAGGCAAAAAAGGCAAGAACTGGGATTGAAATAGGTTTCTATTCTACAGGCATTAGGAGGAATCAATTGGATCAGGAAGATGATAGGGGAGAGGGTTTTAAGGAATCTGAGATCAGTGGGAAAACACCTACTATAGCATATCGCCCAAACACAGGTGGAAGGAACATCAATGATTTCTTTGCACCTCATACTACACCAGGATCACAAACCACTTTGGAAAGTACGGGGTGGAGGAAAGTTGTCCATGAATAGGCAATGAAGGGGATTTCAAATTTTTATTTCTCCTCTACCTTGGCATTCCATGCTTGCAGATCTCCATATTGGCAAGCTATGATGGATGGCGTTGCAGCTGCAAGGCTTGGGTTTAAGGCCTCATCTTATGATATGATGAGGGTTGGTATGCTTGATGATGCAGTAAAAGATGTTCAACACGTTGTTGACGAGCATCGGTTAGAGTGGACTAGTACTTGGTGCACCAGTATGTCAAATGGATGGACAGATAGGAGGAATCGATCCCTCATCAACTACCTCATCTCTTCTGATAGAGGCACTATATTTCTTAAATCTGTGGATGCATCACATGTAATGAAAATTGCAACTGCGTTGTTCGAGATGTATGACTCAGTAGTCATAGATGTGGGGCCACAGAATGTGGTTTAATTTATTACAGACAATGTTGCTGCTTGTGTTGCTGCTAGGAAACTTCTGACAGACAAATACCCCTCTATGTTTTTTACCCCATGTGTAGCATATTGCCTTGATCTAACCCTAGAGGACATTGGAAAAATTAAATGGGTTAAGGAGGCATTTCAAAAGGCTCGCACAGTTACCAAGTTTATCCACAATCACACGAGGGTTTTGAGTTCGATGCGCCAATTTACAGGTGGCAAGGAGCTGGTCAACCGGGGGTGACAAGGTTTGCAATACACTTCCTTGCACTAAAGACTCTAGTTCAACAAAAAATGAACTTGAACCGCATGGTTGCTTCAGCCAAGTGGATGGAATTAGACTTCTAA
This sequence comes from Chamaecyparis obtusa, assembly GCA_027943335.1. Taxonomy (NCBI): domain Eukaryota; kingdom Viridiplantae; phylum Streptophyta; class Pinopsida; order Cupressales; family Cupressaceae; genus Chamaecyparis; species Chamaecyparis obtusa. Next base: position 42,869 of record BSBK01009906.1, on the reverse strand, counting down.
AGTCAAACAGATGGCGTTAGAGTGGCAGAACAATACTCTACCCATTTTTGGGAAGCAATTGAGGAGGTGGTTCAATTCTCACAGCCTATCATAAAATTCTTGAGACTAGTGGATGGGGATAAATCCCCAATGGGATATTTGTATGAGGCCATGGATAGGGCCAAGGAGGTGATGAAGGGTAAGTTGCAAAATGACAGGACAAGGTATCAGCCATTATGGGACATAATTGATAAGAGATGGGATAGACAGATGCGCTTTCCTCTTCATGCTATAGAATACTTTCTAAATCCATCATTGTTCTACAACACGAAGTTCACAGATATTGAGGGTGAGATCACACAAGGCTTGTTCATGTGCATGGAAAAAATGTTTCAAAGCATAGAGAAATTGAAAGACACTATGTTAGAGCTGCAAATGTATACGAAGGGAAAGGGTTTTCTCTCATCTAGGGCTTCCGAGGAAGGCAGAATGACCTTCCAACCAGATAGACTCTACGTTTGAACTTTTGATAGTCCATTTATTTTGTTGACATGATCAACAAATTTGTTAAGATTTGAAGATAATTCTTACATGATATCGTCTCCCCATAATCTGTTTTTCAGCTCAATGGTGGGAATGTTTTGGTCACAAGTGCAAAAATCTCAAGTGGATGGCGATATGCATTTTGACCCAGTCATGCAGCTCGTCTGCCTGGGAACATAATTGGAGTGTTTTTTAACACATACATTCCAAGAAACGCAATCGTCTAACACAAAACTGATGAATGATTTGGTGTTTGTTCACCACAACCTTCACTTGAAGCTAAAGAAAGCTCAAGGTAGGAGTTTTATTATCTTGCACTCAATTAAAGATGTTTTCATTGTGTTTTTCAATTGTAGGCAAAGACTAATCTCTGCATGGAAAAAAACAGGAAGTATTGAGGATGACTCCCCAATTGATCTTGACGAGATAGATCCAGAGTCTGAGTGGATTGTTGCACCTCAAAAGTGATGATGATGTTGATGATGATGATGATGATTATGTTGTTCAGCCTGAAGATCTTGACATCATGGAAGAGGCCAACATTTCTCCAAGTTTTGTTGAAGGAGTTAGGTCAAGGACTTTCCAAGCAGAAGCATCAGCAAGGGCTCTTTCCCCCTAGCAATGCCATTGGCTACTTTTGAGTTTTTGGAACATTGTAAAGTCACAAACTATATTGTAATTGACATTTTGACAATTGTCTCCATCTACTTATCTTTTATGCTAGTGTGGTATGTTTTGTGCAATGAAATCAACGATATCTAGATTCTATATAAATGATGAAAACTCTTCTCTATAATCTACTAGTTGAACTCTATATTTTATTTGCTCTCAATATATCTATGATGTGGAAATGCCCCTTAATTTATTTTTTTTAAAGTAATTTCTAACTGTTTTTTTTTCATTTTTTTAGGTTTTTTTGCAAATCCGATTTTTTCCCGATTTTTTCTCGATTAATTCTTGATTTTTTCAAAGAATCCTACTCTTTTGGTTTGCTGATTTTTTCCCAAAACGATTTATGCTTCTATGGTACTGAGGATCTAAAACATCATCATCTTCATTAACTCCAGAGATGTTCATTTTCAAGCCCAAAGTGATTATCTGGTTTAGGGTGAATCGCAACCACATTCTTCATCTTACTTCAAATTCATCACTGCAATTCTCCCAATAGCCCTCCAAATGAGGTGTGTGAATGAACTCTACACTTAAATTTAGGTGAGCTTGAGCATATCCCCTGCTATCAAACTTAGGTCTAGCCATGTAGTGTTGCAGGTTCAACTTCTTTAATTCCAATTCCAAATTTAGGGCATCTAAAACAACCTTGCAAATGTAATAACCTAGCTCAACCTAAAATAACACTCTTGATTTCCCTTTTGTTTCCAACTTCTTGTCGATGTGAGCTAGCTGTCTACAAACTTCAATCAACACAAGGCTATCCAGGACATATCTGGGCAACTTGAAAGGTTGGCCCTCAAAACTGCCAACCCTAATATAAGTAAACAAGGAGAACTGAATAAAATAGCTTCTATATGTACTTACAAGTTGCATAGCTTCATCTAACATTCTTCGATTAACATTTCCTTGCAACTCGTAAACCAGACTGCTTGAGAAAACATCATTCACTCTCCTAAAGCTTTATGAGTACCGTTGTAGCTATAAATGTGGATGATACTCATAGATTTTCATCTCGTCATTCCACGGCTCATGGTGTAGTCCCTGTCATTGCCTTGTACAAGCTAAGCAATAGAAAAGACAAGAAGACATATAAAATCCTTTTCTCTCAGTGTAATTACTCAAGCCCTCATGCAATCTCTCAGCAATTATTTCAGCCCAATCTAAGTATTTTTGGCCTCCAAGCAAGACTTGTATAAAAAAGTGCATCCAGTCCTCCCAATGGAAAGCATGTGAATTCCCTTTGACTCTGTTCAACAAAATTACAATATCTCTTACTTCTTTAATGAGATGTTCCCTAGTCAAAGGCCTTGGTAGCCTTGAACCTCCTTTTTGTACCTTTAAAAGCTAATTCCTGGCAATTACACTCCTATACACATTCTTTTCAATAAAGGAGTATGATGTGCTAATTGTCTAGTCTTTATAGGGTTCTTTATGCGAGATATTCATTGTTTCCATAATGGTTTCCCTATCTATATTTACCGGCACACCCGCTTTTGAGGTTCGAATACATCTATTTTTTGCATCATACCGGTTCATGCATTCCCAAACTAATTCTAGGCATGGTGCAACAATCGGGAATGCGACTGCCTCAATCAAACCATTATTCACAATTTTCTCCATCATTGAGGACTCTTCAAGATTTTGGGCCCTTTCTAAAAATTCTTTTAAATCTGCTTGGACTAAGGATGTGTCTCCTAATTCTAGTAATGAGCTCACTAAATAAGAAGTCCGCCCTAATTTTGGGAGAGCTGGCCTCATGATTACTACTTCCAGATTACAACAGACTCCCAAAACAACATGATGACCTGAGCTAAGAAACACAAAAAATTCTAACTCTTGCCTTCCAGAACAAAGGAACAACGACAATAAAGAGGATCTTCAAAACTCACTTGTCATAGATATCAGATTCCTGTTAGCTCTGAGACAAAAATTGCATTTACCTCCAACGTCGTCTTCCTACTTCAACAAATTGCGGCTTCACAATGAAAAATAGCTCATAGTATATACATATAAGGGCAGAAAATCTGAGAATTAAATTCACATGCTCTAGACAGCTAATTTAATCGCACAAAATTAATCTTGACAAGATGTAAATCTAACATCCATATTGATTACAAATCACTTTCCCATGAGGCCTTATGGTATAATGATTACTTATCATTTATGGGAACTTTTTAAATTTAAAACCTTTAATATGCCTAGAACATTCCCTTTTGCACGATGCCTTCTTTAATAGATCCATTTATTTTTCTTCTTTTTTGCACACTTTCTTCCAATGTATAAGGCACTTCAAACCTTGAACCTTGAACCAATTACAAAGCAGTTCAAAGGTTCAAGCTCAACATTAAACCGATATTGCTTAACACGTTTCATGTCTTTTTCAAGCAAGGACTTGAGACTTGGGAAAATGACAAAACATAGGAGCACGGGACCACTTTAGACCCACATACCTTTGAACTTTGAACTTTTAAACCATTTTGCGAATGGTTCGAAGGTTCAAGTTCAATCATGGACGGGACTATTTCTTGCGCATAACATATTATTTTCAACAAAGCCCGGGGATGCACACGAATGAGAACTTTGAACCAATGAACTATTGAGCTTTTAGCATAGGTTCAAGCCGATAATTCACAAGGACGCTTCAGTATTTAAAGGCCAAAAATGAAATGATTTTACAATATAACGGTGGAGACTTGGAGAAATACTGACCAAGCTAGAATCAACACAGCCTATTTTTGCTTAAAGGGGGAATTTAAACACGTGCAAAAATAGGGGGTAACACGATCTTGGAAGATAGCTTGGAAGAGTTATACCCAAACATATTTGTGGATTCCTTAAGAGAGGAATTTGAAAGCAATTAGAGACCCATCTTTCTAAGGATTAGAGTTGCTCCAGATGGTCAAAACTATGAGGCAACATCTAAGAGATAATTTCCCAAAGCCATCATGTTCGATTCCAAGGAAGATATACTCTCCCTCTAGATAGAATTTGCAGAAATGAACTTGACAATAACTCTATAGTTTTATCCAAGGCAGCCACAAGAGAGGCCTCTATAGGGCAAGCCTCGCCAATGAGTTCAACAAGATCTAATGATGTGTGGAAGTTCTCCAAGTACAAGTGAAAACAGTAGAAATTTATTTGATTAAAATGACCTAAGTGTTGGGGATTTAAGACAAAAGAAAATAGCACATAACTATCAATGCCAAAAATCTAATTGTTCTAGAGTTACCAAAGAAGTATGCTAATTGCTCCATGATTTGCATCGAAGCCTAATAGATAATTGACAATAAGTTTTATTCTTTCTCAAAGACTGTCAAAGGAGCTTCAAACTCCTTTCAAATTTCTCCAAGTTTTACAAACAATTCAATATGTGATGTGGTTAAATCTACAAGATGAATTTTAGTTGCTCGCTCAACTTCTATATATAAAAGGGATACCATATTGGACCTCATCTCACCAATAGACTTTTCAAGTCTTAGTGCAACTCATAAAGCGCCAACCCACATAGCAAAGCTCAAATAGGGTTATAAATGAAGTCCCAAGTGGCCTATTTAAGGTTGAGGAAAGTGTTATCAAGACAAGAAGAAAGAAAATAAGAGGCATAAAAATAAAAGACGTTTCCATGAGGATTGGAGGGTCCATAGTTAAAGAAGACGTTGGCAATGATGCCTATATCTCATGCACCATGGAAGGCAAAGAATTCAATGATACAATCAATGCCTTCCATCTAAGATGCACTCCATTGAAAAACATGAAAAGAAAATAGCTCAAATATAAAATGAAAATCAAAAAGTATAAAAATATATCTCAAAAAACATCAATTATGCTCTTTCCACTATTGCATTTGTTAGTGGTTCACTCTTGTCTAATTTTCATCTTAGTAAGGAGTCTAAGAGTTGCTAGTAGACCACAAATCCCTAAAATCATCAATTACCATTCCCTTTTACATTCCCAACAATGTTAAATAAAGTTACCTCAAAATTGATCCTATTCCTAGTCTTAGCTATCATTCAATCAATTCTAAAAAAAGGCAAGTTTTCAAACCCACTATACCTAATAAGAATATAATAAGAGGGTCTTCTTGTTGATGTGAGTTTTATACCACTACAACATGCAAGATGAAACACTTAATGTTCTAGGAAGAAACACCAAATATCAAATCCTCTCTTGAATAAAGAAGCTCATATGCTAAACAATGTATATGGATTGTGTGATCAAATGAGACAACCCCAAGGTTCCTTGTTATTGTGGGCTTAACTCAATTATAATGATGTGATATGGTGGTTATCACAAAGGGACTTACGTTGTTCAATAAATGGATATCAACTACTTCAACTTACTTCCAACTAAATAAACTGCAAGGAGAAAAGATTTAGAAATTTTATCTAACTCTAAGAATGTAAGACAATGTTGATGATGGGGTGACCCTCTAACCAATCCTTGCTTCACCATGTCAACTAGGCATAGGAGGGTGCTATCTTCTAAGGAAGAGGGAATGGTTCTCACATTGTTAATACTCATTTAAATAGCCTATGAAGGTGCAATCTAAATGAACATTTCCAATAGAAGTTAAACACTTGCAATTTATGCCCAGACTAGCCTTGCAGTGTTACTTACAATCAGCAAGTACCAAAAGGTATGGACACTTTCTCCACCACTAATCATCAGTCAACAATATCTTCCATTCAATTACTTCTACTTCTATCCAACATGAAATAAAATCCTAATCTAAGTGAGGAAATGTGGAAACCATGCAATGCTCCAAAGTAACACAAGTGATCCACCATGAAGACCAACAATGAATTAGCAATTACTTTGATAGCATTATGACAACAATTTCAACAAGTCTCTCCCATTTACAAATGGGAGGAGTGGGGTTTATATAGGAGCCCCAAATACAATGAACGGTCAGGATTGATTTGAAATCAGTGGCCTAGATTAACTCGTAGAAAACCCTTATTAGGGTTGCTACAAACATTAAATGTGCATCCAATGACAATGAAGCACCACCCTGTGGGCCCATGGGAAAATTCAAAAGTAGGAGAACCAATATGAAGACGCTTTGTCATCCAACAACTCATCCTCGAGAATATGTATGTCTCTTTCTCTTGCAATCTTTATTTTAATTCCACTTCCTTATCCTTAGGAATTCTTCATTGTTCTTGGAGTTCTTTCTCCTAGATGTCTAGACCTTGTGGTAGCTGAATTCTTTGCACTTGGACCTTCATTGTTTGGAATTCCTTTTCTTCTTCATCTTCGGACTTGATCCTCTTGATTTGTGGAATTTATTCATTTTCCTTGCTTGTGAATCTTGTTCTCAATCCTCTTGGAGTGGTTGAACTTCCTTCAAACTTGATCTCTTTGAGCCAATCCCCCGTCATTGCTTGGGATTCCTCGTCATCTTCATCCTCATGGGGGTCCTCCCCATTGAACTCGTCCTTGAACTTGGTCCTAATATCCTGGCTTCCTTGGAGTGATTAGCTTGTCCATATTGATCATAGACTTGTAAATTTTCATGTCCTTAAATGTTTGATGATGACAATCTTCCTTATTTGTAAACCTTTCCTCCTTGCATAATATGATCATCCTAGTGTGGTGAAGTCTTCCTCTCCCATTGTTTGCAACACCCTTGATACCTTTATCCATTACCCCCTTGGCTTGGAATCCTCTAGTCTAGATAGCTCATAAGGACAAATTGGAGTCCCTAACAACTTGTCCTTGAATTGAATCATGTTTGATCCTTATGGAAAGTTGATGTGAATAGGGACAAGTTGATCTCCTTATAAGATAATCCTTATTCTTCAAGCTTTTAATCAAGTAGAAAGTTGCCTTGCATAGGGACACATGAATGTCCTTGAATTTGAGCTTGAACTTGTCCATGGACTCGTTTTTTAAATCTAGACGTATCCACATCCTTGCTTGATGAAGGCTTGATCTCGAATCCTCTAAGTCTCCTTCCTGAATGTATCAAGTTCTTTTTTCCTTGTAATTGCATTGTTGAATCCTTCTTCTTTCCTCGTCTACTTTCCTGCATTATCTTGAAGTGTTGTCCTTCTTTGAACTTGACCACTTTAGGTTAGTCCTCCTCCATTGCTATCCTTGGCCTTGAGCTTGAACTTGTCTTCCACCTTCTTTTGTTCACTTCCTTGCAACTATCCCTGCCTTTGATCCAGACATGATTCCTGGTACAAAGCTCAAAGTTAGCATCTTGTAATGGATTAAATATAGGGGCTGATTTCAGACTTGTAAACCTTTGATTTTATCCTTTAACTTGAATCCATGACTTAGAAAAATTGTCGCTATTGGCTGCAAATGAAACTTGGAATTAAAGCATTAAGAATAATGTCCAAGGACAATGCAATAATGAACAAATTAATCCTTGATTGCCCCAAACTTTCTAAGGAAATCAAAACTTTGAAGCCATGAAACTTAAAAAAATTCTAAAGAAAGTCTGAAAACCAAGTCTGAGGACTTAGTCTACAGACTAAGTTTGCAACTAGGTAAAATCAGACTTCAAAATCTTGCAAACCACTTTTAGATGACCAAAGATTCTCCTCAAAATGGAAAAATCAGACTTTGTCATAAAAGTATATTTCTAATTTTCTGAGGACTGCATATAATAAGTCTAAAAATGTCCTTAAATCAGTCCTAACACCATGACAAATGCATTTCAGTTAATGACCAAAGGTTCCAACATAAGTTTGAAATCATATTATGATCCAATCATGAGAAACAAACCACTTTTTACCATAATGTGAAATTCTGATTTCTGAAGACAAACTCTGAAAAATACCTTCCTTGGATGGTTTTGCCCTAAAAAACACAGTGATTTGATGCAAGATTAACCTCCCAACACTCAGCAATAAATTCTGGATTGATCCCTTTAAGGAGTCTGCAATGAAAGCAAATGAGGATTAATGACTTGGGACTTTTCTATGAATTCTCAAAAAAATCAAACCCTTATGTGTTTTCAGACTTTAAGTCTATAGACATCTCAGTTACAGCCCTCTTGGTGCCTCCAAATTGGTCTTAGAACTCAGATTTTATCCTTCAAACAGCCTGCAACAAGTTTCCATGTGATTTGGTGACTCAAAAAATTTCCAAGGATTTTTGCAAAAATAGAACCCTTATGGAGGAGTTTCAGATTTAAATCTGAAAATATTCATGTCTTCCATCAACTCATCACTTGGATCCTTACCATGATCTAGGAAAAACTTCTAAAAAAAAAATTATTCACAATTTCTTTGCAATCTGATGTGATATTTTCCTCTTGCTGGGTTCAAATTCCAGCCTTCCTCCACCTTAGACGATTTCCTAATGGACTCTTTGGCTCTTGCTTTGACCAATTCTTGACTATGAAGTCAATCCACCATTCACTTTTGTATTTCTTCACTGCTGCTGGGGTCTTCTAAAGGAGTTTTGGGTTGAACTCTCCCACACACAGCCAATGTGGGATTAAAAAAACATCAACTTGAAGTTTGAGTATGATGTATTTTAACTAATTTCCCTTCATAATTATTTTTATTTTTATCTTATTTCACCAAGGGAAAATCGACCAGCTTAGGGACTCCATAATCCTTCAAATTTGCTTTGTTCCCATTTAAATAATCTTCCTTGTCCATAGAGGATAGAATCGACCCTCATAGGGATCATAGGGACTAATATAATCCCAATATTTGACATTTTCACTTAACAAAAATGGCCCTCAAATGGAAAAACGACCCTCATCTGGACTTTGGGAAATTTCATGTTCATTTGGACAAAGGGAAATTCTTCTTCCATCGGGACTTTCCTGACTTTGGAGCTCAAAAATTTTCTAAGTGTTGGATAGTGGAAAATAGATCTGCATCTGGACTCTTTACTTTGTTCCATGTTCTTGATATCCAAAATGGGAAAATCGACCTTCATTTGGATAAATTGATCCAACACTTGGCTTTTTCATCACAAATATCTCCTCGAGAGAGGAAATTCTACCTCCATCTGGATTTTCATGATTTTTCAAGGGGAAATTCTATTTCCATTCGGATTTTCATGATTTTTGGAGGGGAAATTCTATTTTCATCGGGATTTTGTGCATTTTTATAAGGAGAAACTGATTTTCATAGGGATTTTTGACATCTTAAGTATGGAAAATCGATTTTTATAAGGATTTTAAGGCCCTTATGCATAAAATATGCCTTTATAACATATTTTGGACTATTTGACTAGCAAAAATATTAATGCACTTAGGAATTGTACTTTAAACTATCACAACTTGTCCCTGTGAGACCTCAATCTTGTCACTCATGTCTGCACTTGCAACCTGACAACTTAATCAATTGACCACTCCTTAATCATTTTGAGTTCAGAATTGTCACTTCAACTGCCAAAATCTAACAAATATGAGCAAAAAGAGGGGGTCCCCATTTGCAATGGGGTGATGGTGTGAAAACCTCACAACACTTCCTAATTATTCTTCCCAAGAGGAAGTCTTAGGAGTTGCATATTCTTTTGGTTGCCCTTCGTCCCTTACTTGCCTTACCTAGCCTTTGGTGGAAAATCCTCACTTCTTAATAGTAGCATGGAGCAACATTAAGGGGGTCAAAACTCCAATTCTGTAAACAAAATTTTTTTTTAAAAATAGCATATCAACATAGTTTAATCCTTGGTGATGAGCCCTTGCATCTTATTGGTTGCATGGGATGGTTAGATTATGAGAATAGTATCAAAAATATAAAAAATGCTCATAATGTATGTACTCACATGTGGAGTCCAAAAGGAATTGAGGCTACGAGGGTGGCATTTGAAGAAGACCAATAAATAAAGCACATACATGCACAAACTATGGGAAACAACCAAGAGTCTAGTTTACTTTTGAAAAGTCATCCTTAATAAGGAACTTTCCTTTACCCTAGGTTTGAATTGTTTGCCACCTCTTGGTCTAATTCTAGAAGGCATCAATATATTTTGTTGCTTGCCTCAGTTCCCCAACCAGTTCCCTAATAATTCCTATCTTAAAAGCTTAGTTGGTAACCCTATGCTAGTTAACCCACAATCCCCTAGGTCAAAAATCCTACTAAAGAACAATCACATTGTCAATATTCACATGCATATCATACACAAAAGCAATAAATCATACCATAGCAAAATGTCATCCATGAAAAGCAAAAAAGCATATAATTATATACTGCATTACATCCATATATATCTAATCCATCCATACATACTAAGTATACACATTGCATCCATCTCAGATATATCAGAAAATAATAAAATTAGCACGAAGATAGTACCATACATTTATATTTGTAACATTTGTTACTAACTAAATATGAATTTTAAAACCATCCATGTGCACAAGAGAGAAAGCAAAGCAAGAAATGTCAGTAATAAACTATGTATAGATCAATGCCAATCTTGGCTTTCATCATAATAAATGCAATAATAAGGTGTCTAAGTAGGGCTCCATAAAGGGAGCTAACGCACAAAAAGTGCACACAAGCATGAGAATCTCCCCATGTAAGGGGGCAAGTAAAAATCTCTACAAACAAGTAAAGAAGTCTCTCAATGACCTCAAGGTCAACTCTGGCTCATTAATCCTCCAAGGTTCCTAATCTATTGTCTCTTTCATTGTCGTTTAACTGTTTTCCCTCTTTTCTCTCACTTGTTTCCTATCTCTTCTTTGTTGTTGCATGTAAAACTGATTTTTGTTTCGCTCTATTTTTGTTTTTATAGGTAGGTTTGGCTTTCATTTTGTATTTTCTTTCACTGATCTTGCAGATCATTGAGGTGACACAAACAGAAATCAAACCACGCACCAATGGTACACATCCTGTCCTCTTTGTTTCATGATTACATTGAGCTGATTGTACACACTTGATTCAGTTTGTTAGTCTTTGTTTAGCAGGTTACAGGCAAGTCACAGGGGCAAATGACAAGGTGGTATCTCTCAAACCACACTGTTGATGTTTTGTAGCTTCAGTCGGATAAACACTATGAGTCAATACTAGTGAAGATATGTATATATATATTTAGTATATATGGGATGTATATATATATATATATATATATATATATATATATATATATATTTTATTATTATTATTATTATCTAAATATTAGAGAAATTAATATAATAATAACTCAAGATATATATATATAATCTTAATTGTCATTATATTAATTACATAATAATTAATAGACATGTCCCATGAAGGGACATGTTTCTTCTTGGCTCATTCTCAATATAAATGCAAGAGATTGCTGCATATGGAAAACACATACTTTACAGGCAGTGCTATTACATTTGCAGCGATCCTAAATTTAACACACACATCCAATGTAAGTTCTCTCATTGTTTTTTTTATTTCTGTTTTTCAAAGTATCATATTATGTATGATTAATTGATTTGTTTTGTAGGTCCAGTTATGAGACAACGAAAAAGCTCGAAGAAAAGCAGCTAGTTAGTTTTGAATTACAGTTAATGGCAATGTCACAGACAAGCAGTTGGTTGTCTCATATTATACATCTCTATATCCATGAGTTTGGTGCTCTATTGTTTGCACAATTCACACTTTCTAGATTGAAAAGGGAATATATCAATTCTTTAGGATTTAGATTATTCATCTCGAGCAAAACGCATTCTTGATTCTTTCAACTCTGGATGCTGATATACACATCTGGCCTCTCCAGTTTTCTTAAGCTACAAGATTGGCATATCTTCAGTACTATAAGCAGGCATTATTCATAAAACAGTACAGTTAATTTGTTAATTATTAAGGCAATCTTTTTGCTTCTCATGATCTGTATTTGATGGTTAATGAATGAGATAGCTGCATAAGTGAATGGTACAGTAATTTGTGTCTCTCTTAAAGATGTGAGGGTGTTAAGTGGATTGTTAATGACAAAAGTCCAGTAAAACAAACTGAAGATCTAAACATATGACGTTAGCTTGAAAAACCATTACCATATAGAAATGAAGGAATTCAATTACTAGGTGGGTGATTTGGACACAGGTACAATATTTAAACAAAAGATAGATAACTCTTAGGGAATGAAATCCCCTCATGGGAATGTGTGATATACTCATCATGAGAGCAAAATTTGGTATACAAAATTTTATGTATACAAGAAAACCCTAATGAAAAGAAATCCCTTTTTGGGCTTAAATTAGCCTCTGGCTTTACAATGCCCTATCAGAGCCTTTACACCTTTATACCTGCAATTGTTTTTATCAGGTAACACTTTAAAACAGTTCAACAGAAAAAGTAGCTTACTAGATAATGTTGCTAACTGGTAATAGTAACATTTCTTAAACAAATCTTTTACTGATGAAAGCCATATAGGAAGTAATAATAAAAGTCACCCTTGGGGCAGCTTAATACATTTTTCTAAGCAACTAGAGACAAGTGATTTCTATCCAGTGCAAGCAGTGAAAGTGAAGGAGTGTAAAAGGGACTTACCAAATTAAGCAAAGAAGCATGTCCCCAACTGCACCTCCCATAATCGCACTTTTCCGGCGGCCACCAGTCTAATGTGGCGCATATAAAATCCACATCCGTCTCAGCTATGGGAGCGTATCCCTTGATTGAAATGTTGGCAAACACAGAAGCGATTGCGTTAAAACCATGTGTATTTTGGCAATGGAAGAAAACAATCCAACAAGCAGCCAAAACCCAACTCCATAAACAATAGGAAGCCATGGATATTTTTGGGAAGCAAGGCCAGTAGTGCCAGTGAGTTTGTCATGTACTGGTTAAAAGGGTGGAACTTAGAGTCAGTATATAAAGAGCAACATAGGTTAATAGGGTATGGAAGAATTGAATGTGACATTTATCTCGTGGTCTGAGATCAAAGAAAAGTGGGCGTGTACACATTGAATCTGGATAAATGGATTTATACGGCACCAATGCTACGTAGCTTGCTTTTCTAGTCATCCAATACTGTTTTGTCATCTTGCCTCCCGTGTCGAGCAGATTGACACTGTTCATTTGTCACGGCAGGCAACACTGGCTGATGGTGAAAGTTTTAAATGGCGAACATGTGATCAGGTATCTCATCCATGGGACCCAAGAGTTAAATTGTGCAGAACTCAATTGAAGTTCCTAGTAACAAATCAAGATATCTATTTTTAATTGTCTCTTATTTCTTTGTTCTTCATAATTATAGATGTTAATCAAGTAATATCGTGTTTTCACTATGTCTCCTGTTTTCAGCAAAATTGTTAAAGATTTTACTTTCAGAGTGTTGACGTATTTAATCTGAAGCCTTCATATGTTATAGACTTTATGGTGTAATGTCAGCATGTTTCTAAGTTGAACAAATTTCAAGAGTAAAAATTTCTCCACCTAATTATATAGATTTAAGTTATTTTTTTAATATTAGTTATTTTTGAGATGTCAAAATGTGTATAGTAATCTCTATTGCACCTGGTTTAAGTGTGAGATGAGCTCTATATTTTTCCTTATCATTTTAGATTCTAAAGAGTGCTTAATTTTAGACTCAATAATATAGAAAATATGTAATTGTGTTAATTGTTAATGTGGTTGTTTATTGTTGGCGTGCAATTGTATTTCATAAATAAATCTGTTGATTGTAGATTATATTGTAGAAATTATGTAATTGCATTAATTATTATTGTGGTTGTTTATTGATCCATATATATACAATTGTATTTTATAAATAAATCTTAAATGTTCACAAGCATAGAGAAAGAAAAAGAAGGAAAATTTGTCATTTAATATATATTAAAATTTATATTTAATTATTACAATTAGTTTAATTGAAATCCAAAAATATTTCTTCATGTAAAAAATTAATTTAAATTATTTAAATTTGAGAAAAAGAATTAAATTATATTATTTAAAATGCAAAGAAAAAGATTAATTGAAATTATTATAATTTCTTTTGAAAAGAAATAGCTTAGATATATTTGATTTTTGCAACTTATAAAATCAAAAAAGCAAAAAATAAAATAAAATAAAATAATAAAAATAAAAGTGAAATGAGAGATATAACATAATGAAAAGATTGTATTTTTATTTCATTCTTATGTTTGAAAATGTTTCTAAAAACCCATCTCTTCTCCAAATTGGAAAATTAATTTTGGTGGAATCAATTGGATTTGGATTTCCTTATGTTAGGATGTAGAATTGCGAAGGGATGATAAAAGGTTTGATCGCATTATATCTTGATTTGCTTTTCAATTTTGGAGAAAAAATGGTAATTTTAATGAGATCAAATTTGAAGTAATTCTCTTCAATTTTCAAAGTTTTGAATTCTTTTATTGAATTTTTGTCATTCTTATCTTTAAGGAAGTATATGGCTTTTGTTTTGGAATAATTTTCATGTATTTTTATTATTCAAAACTTTTAAAATGTTTATTTTGTTCTCTTATTATAATGATTTCTTTCTCAAATATCATGAAATGTGAAATTGACTATAAGAGTAATTTTGTCAATAATAGGATTGAAAGGATGTGTTTTGATTTTTGAAATTTTTAACTTAAAAGAATCAAATATTCATCAATGCAATTTGCAAATATTTTATGGTTTTTCCTTTGAATTGTGGATGAATTCGAATGAATTTTAATGTGGGAAAATGTCTCATTGTTATCTTTTGGTTTAAAATATTTTGAGAGCATGTTTACTTTGTTGCCTCAATTTTATGCATTGAAATTCATGCACTCTCAAATAGTATTTTGGTATGATGAACTTAGGATATGAGGTAGCGAGAGAGAAAATTATATGATTCGATCATGGTCTATAGCCTCATCCTTTTGGGATAAAGTATACAATTGTGCAAATTATATCCAAAATACACTCCATAAGGTAGTTCATAATACAAGTCTAGAGGAGGCTTAGTCCAATATCAAGCCTAGTGTTTCCTTATTTAGGATATTTGGCATTGAGACTTCGGATTTCATATCAAATGGTTAGCATAGGGAAATATAGAAGAAGAATCAACAATTCATTTTTTGGCTACTATGATGATGTGAAAGCTTATGATCCAACCACTCAAGATGTCTATGTTTAATAGATGTCTAGTTTGATGTCTTCTTTCTTACTACCTAAATTTCCTTCTTCATCATATTTGAGTATCTTAGCACTTGAGGGTACTTTAAATGATGGTCACATTCTTTCAACACTATACCCACCTCCTCATACTATATTTTTATCTAGATGGGACCATAATGCTATCAAGGAGGTTGGACCTTTTACTTGTATGTGACTGAATGTGACCTCTAAATCAAGCACAACACAACATGGTCATTATTCACTTGATAGAATTTGAGAGAGAGTATGAAGAACTCAATCCAAATTCCATGGTGAGGCGACCTGTTGCCTCCTATGTGAATGGGGTGTTTGAATACTCTCAGAATGAGAGCCAACAGCCGGGAGACCAATTCAACAATGGAGGATTTGAAAGCAAATATGAGCAAAATGAAACTAAGCTAAGAATGAATGCAATTAATCTAGAAAACTTTGAAAGAAATATGAAATGCAGATTTTTATTTGATTTTAAAATAAAGATGATATTAGACTAAGAACAAGTAAGCAAATTTAATCTAATTGTGAAATGCAATTACACTAATATGAGAAATTAAACTAGATAATGCAATAAAAGAGCTTTGAAAATAATGAGATATGAGACTAAAAAATGCTATAGTGTAGATGCTCTCAAAAATTGCTCCCTTGAATGAGAAAAAGAGGTTCATTAAATAGAGAAGCCCGGAGAGGAATGAAGAGTTTCTTGATTTGTAACTCGTGACTCTTCATTCCCACATTGAGACAAAAATGCAAGAATTACTTAATAAAAAGAATGGAAAATGCCACACAGGTGACCTTTTGAATATCTTGAATTATCAATTCAAAAAAGTGTGTCCATTCGAATATCAAGTAATTATTAATTCCTTTTTATGGGTAATTAGCTAAAGAGGGTAGATTTTAATTTAATTAGAAAGCACTTAGGACTTTATAATTAAATTAATTTATCATAGGGGTAATTTAGCCAATTAAGTCTAAGACTTTAGGAATTAATTTAGCGTTTGATTATTGCAATTTATGGTCTTTGCAATTGACATCAAGTCAAATTAAGTCAGGTAGGAGAGAGAAAATTGCCTAGGGAACTAGGACTTTGGTGATGTAAAATCGAGATAATGCACCAAAATTGATGAAATTAAATAGGTGCCAATTTTGGGGTATTACATTACTTAGTTATCATATGAGTTATTTACATACTCACTCGTGAACTTCTAGCACTAGTCTTTTGAGTTATGCTTATATAGTCACTAGTAAATTTTACCCTATTTTTCGACAAGGATTAGTCAAATTTTTGATACCCATTGGTCGAATAGACGACCAAAATTGTGGTCAAACTTTTTGTCATCGATTATACGACAAGCAAAACAATCGTCAAAATTTTGACCTCCTTAGTGGTTGAATTACCGACCGAATTACCTAGAAGAATTATAGATCAAATCTTTTATCTATGCGACCAACGTTCGTTAAAATTGTGACCAATCAAGGTCCATAATGTTGTCCGAATCGACGTCGAACACATAGCATTCTCGTCAAAACACAAAACACAGTTCATCTCTCCTGCGAAGACATGTGGTCGGAATCGACGTCGAACACATAGCATTCTCGTTGAAATAACTATTATTAAAATGTTGAAAAAGAGACCAATAATAATTTTTGGTTTAAAAAAATATGTGTCATCTTGTTGTTCTTCTTTTGAATACAATTGAGAGCTCTACCCACAAATTAATTTAAGTGCCCTTGGAGGGTTTGTTTTATATTTGTGCCAAATGAAGCTAGAATGTAACCTCCTTCAAAAAGGGTAAGTTTGTCCTAATGTCATCTACAGGGGCTAACTTCAACCTGATGGTCAAACATTTTAAAATTTTGTGACCTTTTAGAAGACAACTTTTGAGAAGTTGGATTTCTCATTCTTTGAGAAAAGTTCGAGAATGTGATTATAGACTTGAAGTTGTTGAGGACCTCATAGCTAGTCCAATAATTTTTCATTGTATTTTAGAGAGGTCACAAAAATTACAAAATCTGAAAAGGCTAAGTGTTGGGGTATCAGATGGCTCAATATTGATTAGGTCTCAAAACATTAAACAAAGAGTGATAATATTCTCCCTTCTTGTTAAATAATTGCAAGATGGTCTAGACTTATAAAAAATCTTCCATGCTTGTGAAAGGAAAGCATTTTGTTGATTGGGTTTGGTTGTTCAACACCAATTCCTAAGGAAGACATGGTCAAAGAAAGATGAAATGTAGCCAAAGAAAGTGTTGAATAAAGAAGTGCAAGAGGGTATGACTATATATATGGAGTGTTGGAATTGAGGGAAGAGGAAAATAGACTATAACACCTTATATTCATGAGCTACAAATGTATTCAACAGATGTTGGAAAGCTATCATTCCTAGCTGTTGTTGTTCTCTAAGGTTTGTCTCAATCCCAATAGGTTGTAGTTTCATTTTCTAGATGCATAAGTTAGAGGGGGCTTACAATAATAAATCATGTAATGAGGGGGCTTAGAACACTAGTATATGCAAATTTCATTATTTAATAATAAAAATCTATTAAAATGTTTGTAGTTGCCTCATTTAACTTGAGGTTCATCCTGTATTATTTTGGTCGTTATGGACCTCCTTCGTTCTCTAAATTTATTCCGTATCTATGGTCTTTGTATCCCATAGTGTCAACTTGGAATCGGAGGTGCAGAAGTTGCACTCCATCGCTTGGGTATACAACTCAATTACGTTGTCTCCAAAAAATTGTGACCGTGATGCCTACAATTATGTTTCTCAGCTGTTGTGAAATCTGCATTTATGTTTCTCAACTGTCATGTTTATAAAGGGAGACTTCATACTACGTTGCGCTCAAACTTCAGTGAAACTTCATACCACGCAGCGTCTGTAGATTATGTTCAATGCATTATTTACACTTGTATTGGTGGAAAAACTCTTGAAAACATGCAAAAGATATTGCATTCAACCATGTTGTTTACATGACACATGTATTTTACCTCCAGCATAAATTAGTGTTGCATACAAATCTACGAACGCTGCATGGTACGAAGCTTCGCTCAAGCTTGAAAATGATAGTCAATCCATAGTCAAGGTCAAGGAACAAATGGAATAACCAAGAAAACACTATACGTTAAATTATGTGATTGATAGTAGATTGGGGCTCACTTGGGCCATAAACATGAAGAATTATTCTAAAAAAAGATCTAAACCATATATATGTGCACTTGAGGCAAAGAGAAGTTATGTCATATCAATATTAAAATATTAGTTACAATATGAAAATACTAAACTAACTAATTCCTGAGTTCATCTCTGGATATGGTCACAACAAAGATATGTGATTACAATACAGAGAAGGCATTGTAAAAATATAATTTCAGAATTTGCCCTAGCCTGACACATTTTTCACTCAAATCCTTCATCGCGGATAAGTGGAGATGGGCGGATAGATGCAGATGAGTTATCATCGACCAAAATTATTGTCCAGGGTTGTTCGATGTCCGTGAAGTCTTCAACACACACTGCCCACCACCACATTGACAGTTTGGCACATTGAAAAGAGTCATCGAGCCTATATCAATAATGCACCACACATTGTTACTACATTTATTATTTTTATATGATTATTTTTATATGAAATCCACCAAGGAGTACCATCAGAAATATTAACCATTTACAATAATGAAAAGTAAACCTAAATCAAATAGCTCATTTTTTTATCAGCATGTGTAGTCTTTGTGTATATGAAAAATGAAAGAAATATGAAGCTGAAATAAAATAGTGAACAAAATAATATTCCACATAGAGTGAATGAAATATACCATCAAAAGAAGGTGACAAAATCCTATCACGAAGCACAGACATAGGAAATCAAAAAGGGACAAAAGACAAGAAATAAGAAAAATCATTACGACTATAGAAAAATCATTTATACTATAATCAAAAAAAGAAACACTCTTTGTCAACAATTTTCAAAATCATTAGGATTATAGAAAAATAATTAAGACTATACAAGATCAAATTTTAGAAATGGACGGTTCTGATGCTTTGTCATTACAACAATTGAGCATTCATCATTTGGTATTGTGTATTCCATTTAAGTATGTCAAGAATGTTCAAAATCCTGTCACCAAGCACAGACAAGAAATAAGAAAAATCATTTGGACTATAGAAAAAACAAGTTCTAGAAATGGACAGTTCTGATATTGCTTTGCCATTACAACAATTGAGCATTCATCATTTGGTACTTCTTGGTGTATTCCATTTAAGTTTTTCAGTTGTCATATTTATGTGCATGTTCTTTATGTGTTTGGCTTCTCTCCCTCACAAGGGATACGTCGATAGGTAATTGATTTGAAAGCATAATGATTTGACAGTCCTTTTTCAAGATAGGCGTAATCATCCCACCAACCTTAATTAGCAACATTTGTGATATATGTCAACTACTTATAATCAGTATGCCCAACAAACAGAAACTTAGTAGTAAAAGCATGTCCTTTAGTTTACTAGTTTAATCTAGTTTAAGAATGGTTTGTTTCATGTTTGAATGTACCATTGAATGAAGCTTGGCTATATTAGGTACAATCTTAAGACTCATGACTCTTCAAATTCTTGTGCATCAAAAGTAGTGGTATACACTGCAAATGGAAAAGACAATGTTGATGAAGTTGGAATGGCACTTTTAGAGTGTCATAGAGTTCCTCATGACAGTGAGCACAAAAGATGATCAGTCATGTGAAGGAATAGTAAGAATGAAAGAAAAAAATGCATCCAAGATTCTTGAGAAGTGACTATCAAAAGGATGTCAATAAATGGTGATCAAATTTGTAAGCAAAGATGAGTCCCAATGACAAACAACACTTTTGAGTTCTTAGTTATAGATGAGGTTGAATTTCAAATAGGCTTGATGAGGTGATGATAAGTGTAAAAATTCATGATTTAAAAAGATGCCAAAACAATGTGGATAAGAAATGTTTAAAGAAAGTTCTTCTTCAATGCTTATCTAGTGTCACAGTGGTATAAAGTGATAAAAAATAATGATTCATATGGTTTATGATAAGTCACAAAGACACTTTTATAATAGTCATCAAGAGATAATAGAGGTCATGCATGCATGATTTCAAAGCACAATGAATAAAGAACGGGCACTGTTATGAAGGCTCATAGCCACAGTAAGGAATGATGTCATAAAAATCAAAAGAAGGACAATTTTTAAAAGGCAGTGATATTCAAAGATTGAAACGAGGGTACTATATCATGACAAAGATGCAAGCATTAATATATTTTCATGAATGTGAAGGTGTGGTGATCAACAATGCCATAAAGAGACTATTGTTAGTGTTTCTACAAAATAGAATGATAGTGTTGTGAAAGAAAAGATTCATGTTCAAGAAGAGTGCCTCAAAACAATGTTATTCAATGCTTGAGGGATGATATTTACTACTTTCATAATGACTACATGATGAAAAGATGGTCAGATTAAAAGATGTAAATCTTACCCGCTGATATATGAAAAATATATGTATCCTTGTTTCAATACCTAACAATCATTTTTTAATTGATTTTGTGTGCTTGTTGCAGTGACAGAGGTAACTTGGATCAGTCAATTCATTTTGAAAAGAAATCTCATAGATAGATCCCAATCATTATTTGTGTTACATGAAGTCTTCCACTCCACCATGAGAATACATCAATCGTAAGAATGAAGAACTACTACTCAACAAAGGATTGTCCTAGCTTGGACTGACTGATATTGTGACTGGGAATGACAATAGACTAAGATAGTGTTATTTGGGACTGCCAAAACAAATATAAGCATGTACAGAGTTTTCTTTCATTATTTTTTTATGTACAATGAAATTATATAAATAGTACAATGTTACTTTTAAATAGAATGTTTTTTTAAGTGATGGCTATACGAAATGTTTCCACAACTTGGTGAGCATTCTAAAATGTGGGTATTTATGAGCTTTGCAACGGGGAAAATAAATTAATCTTAATGTATCAAGAAATGAATTTGAGCTGCAAGTTTTTGTGAGAAACCTACTAGTACATATATATCCCAAATGTGGAAGTGTAGAAGTTGCATGCTCAAATTCCACGCGTTCAAAATCGAAAAAAATAATTACTAGAGATTTTAGACAGGTATTGTGAAATTCCTCCTATGTAAAAATAAATTTCCATTTTAGACTTTCAAACAGTTTCACAACTCCCTTTTAACCATGGACATTTCCTTCTTACTCACAACTCCTCGAAGTTATAAATTATCAGGCCAAAACAACAATTTCAATGCCAATAGCATATCATTGAAGAAAAAATCTGTATAGAAGTACAGAGGTTATCAATGACAAAAATACCCATCCCTTTAAAAAGAAACTTTAATTGCTTAATAATCAACATGAATTGAAGTTCAGAAAAAGAAAGGATAAGGAAAGATTTTATCAACACATTTTCATTTTTTTTAATCATACATCCATGGCATTCTAAGCAAAGCAAGTTCCAACCAATCTATCAAATTCCTCATTTGTTTCTCTTAAAGACTCAGTTCATAAGACAAAGAACCTTAGCCAAACTTGTGGGCAATGAAAACCAGATAATGACAGAAAGTGAGCAAGAGAGTCAATAGTTTATCAAAATATTGTCAAACTATTGACTCTCTTGCTCACTTTCTGTCATTACTAACTCGGTATATAAACTATGGATAATCTATTGACTATCAATGGTTTCTAACAATGCTGTCAATACCCCTTAACTCTGAATAACTTCAGTAATAGAGAAGTGTTTCAAACTATTAATTCCCTTGAATGGTAGTTACCAAAATCTTTAAATAACACTGCTTTTTCCTCTATCAAGTATCAACGGGATACTCTTCTTAAACTAACTTCTAACAAGAACTAAAATCTTGTGGCACTTCTTTGGTTAAACCTCAACAACCATCAACGGGTCATTAACATCTATTTTTTTTCCCTTCAGATTATAACTTTACTCATTTACAGAATGTTCATAAATATTAAGTTGTAGATAGCATTCAGATTCTACCAATTCCTGCAACAGTGGTCTTTCATTCATTTAATTACTCAATAGGTACTAAGACCAATTTCGGTATAGACTGTTCTAGTTTATAGGATGTTCCATTGAATCCTTTATACAATTATAGTCACTTTACTCCAGCAACGTCGACTGTCACAGAGACACTAAATCTAAGTGATTAGGTTAGATTAGGACAATCCAGAATGGACAGACGTTGGGTACACAAAATGGATACAATCACAAAAGTCTTCAATGTGCCCGTGAACCTCAAATCTCTGGTTATTACACTATTTCAAACATTTCTTTGCTTCACTGGTTAAACTCATAACATACGCCTAACTAGGGTATTGACCTTTGAAGCAATTTTAACAACCCGCTCGGTTCTGAGTGTTTAGAATATACACAAACATTACCCTAACTTTTCTTTCAATCCATGACATTGGAAATCTCATGGTGAAGTTACAAGTTAGGGCCAAGACTTCATGACAAAGCCGAGGATATTGGTTATGCCTCGGTCTATCATAGAGTCACTGTTATTTGATGGAACTAAAATGAAACTTTGAACAAATGCAATATGATAATGGAACTATATAACTTGAATTGTAACAATTGACTGTTATTCCTTCACATGACAGAATATGTATGTATAAACAAACTAGTGAACTTCACAAAGTTAAGAATGCATAATAAACTTCAAAACCCGCGGCTATAAGAATAGTTTTACAGAGTTATTAGATTAGCGGTAAACCCGTAGCTGTAAGAAAATAAATATAAGATTAGCGGTAAACTAATCTTGGATTAAAGAAAGGAGTCCTTGGTTCAATTCAAAGAAGACAAGATAAATTGTTTTAATTGAATCAACTCGTAGTCAACAACCAAACCTTCTTCGAAGATGGAAATCCTTCGTGTGCTACAATCCTCCTTCACGTGTTGCAACCCTTGATCTAATTTGCCTGTAAAAATGAAATGAGAAATGAAATCTTTTTTTTTAAGTTACACCTGTGTTCGTCGCTATTTCAACCTACATGGTACTGGTCGAAATTTTGACCAACACAGGCATGGATTTAAACAAAAAGAAAGTTTTCCTTCTATAATCTGACCAACCTAAACCTTTTTAATTGATGGTCAAAAATTTTGGTAGAAAAATAAGGTCAAATGTACTAGTGAGTCCTAAAAGTTAACACCCATTATTGAATACTTTACTAGGACCTATTAGACCCTATTTTGGCAATTTTGAGGTCTGAATGCTCATTTTGCATGATCCTAGCAACCTGTCTTTTCTCCCCCCACTTCTTATCTTCTATCCCACATCCCCTCCAAGTTTTGGCCCATTTCCTAGGGTACAAAATGCCAACAACATTCTATCTTGGGCAATTGAGGGCCAAACTTTTCTCGAGGCTTGATGTCAGTGTATTTGTGGGATTTTTAAATTTGTGGTTGGCCTGGATCATTTTTGAATCCTAAAATGATAGATTAAAGTATAAAAGGAACTTAGCTCTCCTCATTTTTCATATCATAACTAAGTGCAAGCATTTTTGGTAATCAAGCAATCAAGAGAAATTGAGAATTTGGATTCAAGATTTGAAGGAAAGCATCTAAGTTCAAGATCTTCAAGTCTCTATTTCTTCAAGATCTATCAAGTTAAAGGAAATCTCCTCCATTTTAAGAAATTTTCTCTCCCATGATGGCCAACTAGAGGAATTCCCAATCAAGAAATAGGATCCTTCTCTCATTCTCCTTCTCCCTCCTTCATTCTAAGTGATTTTCAAGCATATCAACATTCAAGTTCTAGGAGTGGCATTCATAGATCCATGTATTTGTGAGGACATCCTTGATTCTACATCACATTCTAAGGTCAACTCTTTGGATTCCAAGTATATTCAAGCATCTTCATGGGTATGAGTGATTTCTACATCCATCCATGAGGGTTTATGCAAGGTAAATCTACCATTTTCCTTTTCACATACTTTCCTTTATAAAATTTCTTTCTACTTTCAAGGTTGGTTCCTAAATAGGGGTTTAACCAATGTAAACCCATTGAGACAACCTTTTCCCCCATTTCTTTTGTACAGGAATAGGTTATGGAGCCACTAGATTAGGATCATACAGATTAGGTACAGTTGAAATTCCACAAAAAAATTAGTCCAAGTTATCAGGTACATAATGCCATTGGCAATCTATCCCTAGGTACAGGAAAATTTTTGGGCTTTCCCTACCACTTTTAACTCAAATTTCACCTATAGGTTAGTTTTGGGCTCTTCTTTTGATATCTGTACTTTTATGCTCACTATCAGCCTCTGTCTATCATTTCTAGTTTTCTACATCATGTCTAATTAAGCACTTCAATCACATTAATACATCATTTCCATTTCATCAATCACATATTTTAGTGAAGGAACTATTGTCCCACTTAGCCTTTGAGTCTCCTATTGAACCTAGTGGGACATATTCCTTTTGAATGTGTAATTGTCAAAAAGGGAGGTGATTTACCTATCTTTTGCATTGCTATCTAGTTTTCTACATCATGTCTAATTAAGCACTTCAATCACATTAATACATCATTCCATTTCATCAATCACATATTTTAGTGAAGGAACTATTGTCCCACTTAGCCTTTGAGACTCCTATTAAACCTAGTGGGACATATTCCTTTTGAATGTGTAATTGTCAAAAAGGGAGGTGATTTACCTATCTTTTGAATTGCTTCCCTTTTTGCATTATACAATGTTATATCTATTAATCAACATATATTTTCAGAGGATTCATTTATTCTACAATGTGATCATGTTATGGAAAAGGAGTATTCTTCTTTCATGAAGAATAAGACATGGTTTGGTCTCTCTTCCTAAGAGATGAAATATGGTTAGGTACAAGTGATTCTACTACAACAAGTATGAAGCTGATAGTTCTATTGAAAGGTACAAGGCTCATCTTCTAGGTAGGAGTTTCTCAAAGGTTAACAATATTTACTAATATAACACATTTTCTCATGTAGCTAAGAGTATGATCTATCATTGCATCTTAGAGATTGGTAGTTTTCCAAATAGATGTGAAGAGTTATTTATTGCACAATAATATTCATAAGGAGATCAACATAAAGTAGCCTCTAGGCTTCATATAGAAATCTAATCTTGTTTGCAATATTTGATATTGATTATATGGTCTCAAACAAGCTCTGTGGGCTCCATATAAAAAGATTAATGATTTCTTGATTGTCTTAGTTTTCTCTCATTACCACTTATATCATATAGTATATACTCAAAGATTGGAGATGATATCTTGATAATAATATCATATATAAATGACTTGATTTTCAGTAGTAGGTCATATATGCTTCAATATATTTAACACATATTGATGGAGAAATTTGATGACTAATCTTGGGCTTCTGTGAGATTTTTTTAGTCTCCTTGAGTCCTACAATTTAAATAGAGGATTTATATATGCAAAAAAATGTATTCCATTGACTTTCTTTATTAGTTTAGCACAGTTAATTGTAATCTTTTTCCCACGCCATTTCATTAAGTATCACTTTGATTACCACGTGCAATACACCTAGTGTTATTGTTACTTTTTGTTAGTTAGATGATAATATTTTGTATTTCATCCACACATCTTGATATCACCTTTGTTGTTGGGTGTGCCTTTCACTTTTCCCATGATCCTCATGAGATTCATTAGAAGGTAGGAAATTATACTTTGAGGTGCATTCAAGACACCACATATTCTATCACATAGTACACAAAAATATCTTATGAGATGATATGCTTCATTGACTTAGATTGGGTCAATGATGTTGACTCATGAAAGTCCACTTATCATTTTTTTGTCTTGGTTTTGGTCTATTTGCATGTCCTTGTAAGAATAAATTCACTCCTACTTTATCATCATCAAAGGCTGGGTATTGAGGTGCAATGCTTTTAAGAGGTTATATGGCTTGATAACTTATGAAAAAAATTGGTCTTACCCCTTGGTCAGCCTACTATTATTTAGTGTGATACAAAAGCTCCATTCACATATAAACAAAGTGGATTGTCAAAGGATGAATCAAAATGAGATGCTCATGCATTTCATTCCATGACTCACCCATGATGGTGTTTCTCCTTAGATTATTTTCCCATTAAAGGAAAACTTGGATATATATCTTCACCAATCCTTTAGCATCACCTCACTATCGTGAGTTGAGACATGTGCTTGGGACAATGGAAGTTGTCCTTGGGGGATTCATCTTGAATCCTCCTTCCTTTTTATTTATTCTCTTTTTTAAATTAACTTTTCCCATATGGTTTTCTCCTTTTCTTCATTTTTGAGAGACTTAACTGCATATGGGCACCTCATCAAGCCTAGTGGTCAAGACCCATTTTTTTGTGTTCAAATTTCTCTATAAATATTATTTAAGGGGGTTTTTTATTATCATTAATCAACTATTTCACATCTACCTAATTTTCCTATTCACACTAATTCTTAAGTTCACTTCAAGAATCTTATTTTTTGCCTCACTCAATGAGTGCACTACATGTATCCTCATACTTTTCCCGGGTGTACCCAAATGTGTCACTACTTTTGGAGGGGTGATTTTTCTTCTATTCCTACCTTCTATCTTCCTCTTTGTCCTACATATGCAAGGGTCATATTGTATGTTTTACATTTTTTTATGAATATTGATATCATAGTATTTT
Organism: Chamaecyparis obtusa; assembly: GCA_027943335.1. Lineage (NCBI taxonomy): Eukaryota > Viridiplantae > Streptophyta > Pinopsida > Cupressales > Cupressaceae > Chamaecyparis > Chamaecyparis obtusa. The sequence continues at coordinate 15,947 of BSBK01009906.1, read as the reverse complement.
TTCCTAATATTCTTGTAAAAGGTTTATTTGATTTTTGCAAGGATATTGCGAGTGTATAGTCTTTTGGTGACTCCAAAAAGTGCCTTGTTGCAAGATTTGAAATGGTTGCTACTAATGTTTTCCTGAAGGATAATGATTTCTACAAGTTAGAGCTACATTAAATTATGGAATATTTTGATGCTTATAATGTCTTTAATTCTGGTAGATTTGTTTGTAAATTTTCTTAAACATGGAAGTTCCAAATTTATAAGAACCATTAGCATGGTATTTGGACTTCACTACTATCAAATTTTGTTATTGTAATTTGTTTTAAATAATTTTAACCTAATGTATTTGACATCTTAAAAAATCATGCAATGCCTATGTTTGATCCTTCAACAAGGTGTATACTTGTGGCATCGTAAATTGTATCCACATACAATTATGTGCTCATCTAGGCCTTCATTTATGTTTCTTGGCCTCCTATGCCCTCTCATGCTTGATTATTCTCACACAAGTTCAAATTTTAACTTCTTTATTTCATTTTTGACCTTATGTCATTTACCCTACTATTATTGGGAGGACAAGGCCACATGGGGAAACCTTGTTCTAATAATAGGGATCCAAGTTAAAATAATTCAATGGCTAGCTTGCAAGTGTGGGAAAAAATCTCTTGTGTCAGCTTGCTTCAAAATTACAAACCCAAAATACTAAGGAGAGGTATAAAATTAAGCGTACCCCACTCATTTAGACATCAATCAATCAAGGGATTCAATCTAGCACTCAAGTTCTCAAGTATTTTAATTAAAGAATAAGTGATCAAGCATCTTCCGAGACATGAAGACAAGGAGTTAATTTCAAATCTATAACATTCATGATGGCATTCATGTTCAACTCTCATAATTTAAACTCTACAAGTAAACATCAACATCTTCATAAGGATTTTGACACAAAGAAGGATTGTGAAGGTATAATCATTCAATTTTTAGGTCTAGCCTTTCCTTCATAAAAACACACTTTCATTTTTATTTTTATTTATCTTAATTTCAAGGTTAATTCCTAAACTAGGGTTTGACCTAGGCAAACCCATCAACCCAACAAATTTCTTCTTGTTGTTTATAGGTAGCAAGCGACAAAGACATGGATCAAGATTCAAATCGAGCATCAAAAGACCTATAGAACCCCTTTTCACATATTTAAAAAAGTCAAGATGAGGCTACCCCACTCACCATAGTCCAAGACAAGGTTGCCTTGCTCACTATCACCCTTCATATTTTAACCCAGATTTTGGCAACAGGTTCCTTTATGTCCATATTCTTCAATTCTACTACTAAAGTTTTCATATCTAATATCTATACTCCTATATATGCTTAAAACTATCATTTTACCATATTTTACCCTAGCTTTTACATTCCACTTTCATAATTTCATAGTCATTTTCAACTTCTCCATGAAGGACCATTAAATCTTTTTTATGCCCAACGTCTTGAGCCAAATGGATCACTCTCCTTCCAAAGTAAGTGGAAATGGGCCTAAGATTCCTAGTTTGCATACATAGGCTAGCAAACCCTATTTCGCCACATTACATTTTGGTCAACCTAACACATCTTACATATTGTTTAATTCTAATTTGGATGTCTACATTTGATTCCTATGAACATAATTCACTCATACCTATAATTATTTTTGAATCATATCATTTATGTTATATTTCATGCATTTAGAGATTTATTTGACCAAACATTACGTTTTGGTGAACCCAACATATCCTACAACCATCTTTATTCTAATTTTGATGTCTACATCTAATTTACATGCATTTTTTTAACATTTTATGCATTTATAGATCTTAGTTAATTTAAATTTATAATTATATTTTATTTATGCAATCTTTAAATGATTAATTTAATAAGAATTTGCATTATTTATTCATTGCATTCATATATAGCTTTGTGCATGAGTCTTATATTATTGAGTCCTACATATATCCCCATGAGAAGAATCTATAAAATTATGGCTTTCATAAGTTTAAATACTAAGGGTGTAGAGCTTGATTCAACTCACATTTTCCATAGGAATTCAGGAAAAGCCTCTATGCCTACACATGAAATACCTAACACTGTGGAGAATCGGTATTCCCATGCTTCTCATGATGAATGTGAGTCCTTAATATGAGTATCTCCTTACCAATTGGGAAATATTTCCAATAACAGGGAAAATCTTGGACAATGGATGGGACATGAGTACTCAAATAGTGAGGCAATCCCCTTGATTGAAGGATTGAGGATAATTATTCAAAGAAATGAACATGGTTTGGATGTGCTATGTGGAATTTCTCATGTCATTAACAACAATATCTTGTCTATCAAAATTTGTGCAAAATCTCTAACTTCTCTAATCCTACTAATCATGTTGACAATTCCATTCCTATACCAACATCATTTCCAAATTTCCAACTTATACACCACCTATCATGGCTACATCTACACAAAACTTTAGTCCTCCACATTTTAGTCTTAGAGAATTTCCTTTCAATCAACAATTTTGCATACCTCCTTCTATGAGTCTTCCATGTATTTCCTAACCATCTCCTTTACTGATTTGTCATAATGTTCCCCTTTCCTACTCCAATGTTTCATCAATTTCCCACAATGTTGCACCTCCTTCATAATTAAACATGTCCAATACCAACTATCTACTAAAGCCACCATTAATAGTCTAGCTCAAAGTGTCTCATCCTTGCAATGACAGTTGGATTCCATAGCTCAATTTGAATTCAACATTCCAACATGTGACATAGAAATTCCACTTTTCCAAGACATCATTTGTACCATTATCCCTCAATATATGGAAATTTATCAGTTGGAGGCATATAATGGAAAAAGTGGTCCCTTGACTTATGTGAAGAAATATCAAACCTTGTGTAGTAACTTCTCAAATGATCATAGACTTGTGACTAATTTTTTTGCTAGAACATTTAGAGATAAGGCCTTGCAATGGTATTGTTCTTTTCCTCCTTATTCCATTAATTCCTTTCAAAATTTGGCTAATAGATTTATACAAAAATTTCAAAAATATATTAGTCCTCAAATTACTTTAACTAATTTGATTCATTGCAAACAAAGAGTTAAATAGAAAGTGATCGATTTTATTGGTAAATATAAATATTTGTATGCTCAAATTTCCTATCACGTGCCTAATGGTGATGTTAAAAGAATTTTCATTTCTAATTTATAAAAAGGAATTAGAGCTAAGTTACAGTTTTCTAAATTTACATCCTTTACTCAGTTGTGTGTAGTGATTCATAATTATCAGCTTTAAGTGATCCAATTTGAGTCATCCACATCAATGGATCTGATTGATAAGAATGATGCCACTCAAAAACCTTTCCAAAAGATCCAAAATCCAAATAAGAGATTCATTAAGATTAATAACAATTATTTAAATCATGTTGAAACACAAGTGGCAATTGCAACATCAAGTGTGGCTCCATTGTCATCAATATTTAAACCTATGCTTAATTTGATTAATTTTAATGTTTTGATATTCCTCATATCAAACATATCAATCCTTCCAAACCATTGCTAGCTTCTTTTGATCTTAAAGCCTTTTGTCAATATCAATGTTAAACCAGTTACAATATAGAAAAGTGTTTTAGGTTGAAACACCTAATCCAAGACCTTATTGATTCCAATATAATAAACATAGAGGGTGTCAGTGATAAAGGAAAAAAATTCATAGCACCCCCTAACCAAAACTTTCAAATCTTCACCAATCATGTACCTTCCCACTCTACCAATGTTGTTGAGCCAAGAAACCTTATGAAACTAAATGTTGATAATATGTGTGATGAGGTCAACAATGTTGTGACCCTTATTGAGATACGTAAACCTAATCCTAATCCTAAACCTTGAATTATGTTTAATTTCAAGGAAATTATTAAGGCACTTGATGAACCCCTATACATTACTGCAAAAATTAAAGGAAAGCTATCATGAGGAGTGCTCATTGATCTAGTAGGTATGGTGAATGTTATTACCAAAGAACATCTCTTTAAACAAGATAATTTCATCAAGATATCTAAGATAAATCCAACGTTATGATTAAGGTGTATGATCGTACTTTTGCATTGCATCTAGATCTAATTTGTATGCATTGCATTAGTCATTATTTACATTACATGTTTATTACATTGTATGCATCAAGATTTCTAGCTTCTATATCACATTTGGTGCTTAGATTTCTTTTACATCAATTTCATTATTTCATTCAATATATTTCCATTGTGAAAAAGACAAAAAATTGCATATTGTTTCATAGATTTAGTTCATTCTAAGATTGCATTGCATTTCATTTTTCCCAACAATTAAAAAAATGCAAAAGTATTTCATCTCTGGTTATTGCATTTCATTTTCAAAGGAATTTTTACCTTCATTTCCTTGTTCAATTTCAAGTTTTCTTGAATAACTTTAGGATGAATTAGTTATTCCTTTCATTGATTCTCATAATGTTAACCCTCCCAAAGTTTATCCCAACCCCACAGACATTGTGATTACCACCATTCATTGTAAATATATCCCTCTTACCAAAGAGTCCTTCAATAACAATGATTTTCTTTCTTCTCCAATGTCTCTTCCTTATAAGGATCATCACATGGCTACTTCTCTTATTGATAAACCGCTCCCTTTGAGTTTCATTGACATTCTTTCTATAGTTGAGGCCTTGAAGAGTTATTTTTGTCCTTCTCCTAAGCATACAATAGAAGTAGAGGATAACATCCTTGATGATTTTTCTTTTCCTAAAGAATTCTTTTATCTTAATGACCCTAATCAATCCAATACCAATCAAGATACTTATCAAACCAAATCAAGGTTTGTTGAAAAAGGTGTTCATGTAGTACTATACATTGATGACCTTATAACAAATCCAACCTTAGAACATAAGTATACTAATCAAAACAACTCTATTCAATCTCTATTTCCTTTGTCAATTATTTCTCCAATACAACTAGGTGAGCCATTAACTCTTCAAGATGATAATTGGGGAACCTTAGACTTCACACCAACATTCTGTAGCAAGGAAAAGACCCTTGACCTTGAGAATCAAACACCTTCATTTGACGATTATTTTGATGTTAATTGGGCCTCTTTTGATTTCAATCCTCTTCCACCTAGAGGAGCCTCTTATCTTATTGATACATCAAAACTTCCTAATAAGAAATGTTTTTCAAAATAAAATTTAGGTATCCAACCTTCTCATTTTCCTAATCCATCTATACATTCTCCTCCTAATTTCTCCTCACAACAAGAAACTATTTTGTTTGAGATTACTAAGGCCAACTTAATTACTCTTCCTTTGAAAAAAAGCATAAAAATAGCAAACATAAACATGACAAGTCTTCCATTTGTACATGTATCATCAAATTCATGGCCATAAGACTAATTAATGTTATGATTTGAAGTGTAAAGTTTAAGAATTCATTAATTGTGGTATGATTCAAATGACTTGCAATAATGAATGACACTTTTTTCATGATCATTCTACCTAAAATATATACATCCCTATTATGTTTCTCCTCACTAGGTGACATAGCTAGCCTATCCTTTGTAGGCTCATTACGTATCATACTTTGTGAGCAACATAATAGTTTTTTTTCTTTGTCTCCTCACTTGGGGGTTAAGGGTCCTATTTCACTTTTCTATTTATCTCAAAGGATCCATTTTCTCTCTTTGTTGAATCATTTCTTTTATAAGATGACATCATTTATTTCATACATTTGTTGTTTTACATAAGGATATTCTCTTTTTCATAAGGTAGACATCTCAAGTTTCAACGTTATGCTTGATTGAAAATGTGTGTCTATTATAAATAGAAACCACTTAGGAAGCATAATTTTTCCTTCCTTCTCCTTTCTTCCTTCCCAATACATCCAATATCCCTTAGGCCCCGTTTGTTTGCGGAATTGGAATTTGAGTCAAAACCTGATTATCTCAAAATCAGGTTTTGATATTCTGGTTTTGTATATTTGGAAGATGTTTTGGACCATTTGGTTGACCTGGAAGATGGATGAGACAATCCATCTTCTGCGTTTGGTTGCCATTTTTGAAATTGGAATTGGAAGTAAGAAATTCCTATTTATGTGTTTGGTTTGCAATTTCAAATTAGAATTGGAATAACATTATCCATTTTCTATGTTTGGTTCTACATTTTGAGTTGGAATTAGAATTTAATTCTTAATTTAATATTTTATTATTTTGGTCCCTTTTTTATGTATAGTTTTTTTATATTAATTTATATTTGTATGTAGTAAATCATAAACAAAATTTAATATATTTTTTTCAATTTTGTGAACAGTAAACTTAACTTTTTTCAATAATTTTATACATTTATTATTTTGGTCCATTCTTTATGTATAGTTTTTTTTATATTAATTTATATTTTTATGTAGTAGATCATAAACAAAATTTAATATATTTTTATAAACAATATTATAACAAAAAAATAATTATAACATTGCTCGATATCACATCAAAATACAAATAAGTCATCTAGTCCACATATATATCTATCTCTACATAATGATCCAACAAATCATCCCACAAATGATCAAACTAAATAGTACGATTGTTGCACAAAGTAAACATCGTAAAAACAAGATTTCAGCTTTATAGGCAGCCTCCGCTTTTGCCATAGTTTTCTCGAGTGTTTTGCAATTCTTGCACTCGTCATCTACAACAGGTGTGTGTGTAGAACGTGCTGATGATGTAGACAACGACAGGGTGTCATTGGCCCATCGAAAGTACTCGTATCCACTGCCATCCTACAATACAAATCTAAGTTAGTCTCACTATAATGACTAATATTTATTCTTTGTAAACATTTAAATATTGTGCAATTAACAACCTTTTTCTTATTTTTGCAACTCCAAAATCTACGGTCTGGATTATCCTTTGTGTGTGACGTCCTCAACACACAACGCAATCCATCACCGCAGTCACACATAGGAACATTCCTCATAGCCATCAACACTGTATCAAGCAAAAATTTGTTCATTCATACTAATTTTGTTCGCTATAACAACATGACTATATTCTATGAGTACAAATTGAAAAAGTTATACAAAAAATATAATGACACAACTGTAGCATTAGATATAACAATATCCATGAACTGATTGGTGGTGTGAAAACACACCGTTAAATAAGAAAATGCAAGTAGATCCATGGTCTACGCCCTTATGCCCCACATTCAATGATCAATCCTGCATCTACAAAGTAAACATGATAGAAAAACTAAAACTTGTTTATTTTTAAATGGAATACACCAAGGAGTACCATCAGAAATATTGACCGTTTACAAACACGAACAGTAAACAATCATCAGATAGCTCATTTTTTTATCAGCATATGTGGATATTTTTTTTCATCAATGTTTGAAATGCCTTCTGGATTTGATTGTATAGATAGTTTTGGATCACACTCTGTGATCCATCATCAGGATGAAAGAGACCAAAATGATTGCAATAGACCAAAATGATGGACTTTTCTATCAATCATTTTTCTCTCTTCCATCGTGATGAGGGATCACAAAGTGTGATCGTAAAATATCTACAAAATCAAATCCAGAAGCTATTTCAAACATATTTAATGTCAGCATATGTGTAGTCTCACTTTATCATCATATGTGTAGTCTCAAAACTATCCATTTCTATTTCTGTACCTATCACATGGTTTTTTAAAATGAATGAAAAATGAAAAGAAATTAAAGATGAAATAGAGCATTGAACAAAGTAGAATTATTTAACTTAATTTCATAACGCAACAATAATAACAAGATGGTTAGGGTATATACATACAAAATCATGAACAATACAGTCGTCTACCAAAACACATTTATAAAATCATGTCTAAAGAATTAGAAATGGATATTTAAGAGACTACACCTTAACAATGCATTAATGAAGCATTCACCATGTGGTACTCCTTCGTGTATTCCACTTAAATATGTTAAAAGCAACAACACTAAAAAATGCAAGCTAAAAAGCACTTTAATGAAAACAATGGTCAAGGGAGGGCATGCTTGTTTGGCCATTGATGGACCTCTGAAAGCACTCAAAATTCAAAGGACAAGAGAGAAACAAGGTTTCCTACCTTGAAGTGGAGATCAAAACCAAAATGGAGAGGAAGACAAGCACACTCTGTGAAAGCCAACATAATCACTAGCAACACAAAATAATCTTGAAATGGATCCAATGAATTAACACAATAAGTATACCAGCGGGTGCTTACTAGTGGCTACTGTATACCAGTGTATACGAAAACAAAGAGGGAAAAATGAAAGAAATAACTTGATTAGGTTGACACCTGATCCCAAGAGAAGTTCTGAAACATCTGTGCATGGCCATTGAGAGAGCAAGTTTTTACAATTGATTCAAGTTTTTACTTTTGGTGCATATTAATTGCAATTCATTGCATACTAATTGCAGTTCATTGCAAGTATGTATATGAACTACAATTAGTATGTAATATTTCAAGTATGTATATGAACTGCAATTGGTTGATTCAAGTATGTAATATTTCTGGTGCATACTAATTGCAGTTCATTGCAGTTTATGTATATGAACTACAATTAGTATTATGAGAAAGTGTCCAATAATGAAGGGCATTAGTTTACAATTGATTCAAGTTTTTACTTTTGGTGCATATTAATTTACTTCTGGTCCAATAATGAACTACAATTAGTTTACAATTGATTCAAGTTTTTACTTCTAGTGCATATTAATTGCAGTTCATTGCATACTAATTGTAGTTCATTGCAAGTATGTATATGAACTGCAATTAGTATGTAATATTTCAAGTATGTATATGAATTGCAATTGGTTGATTCAAGTATGTAATATTTATGGTGCATACTAATTGCAGTTCATTGTAGTTTATGTATATGAACTGCAATTAGTATGCTGAGAAAGTGTCAATGAAGGGACATGGAACCATGTATAATTAACTAGCTTGAATATGATCGTTGTTAAAAAGAACCAATTACTTTGTATAGGAACCTAGCACAATAGTATTGAAGATGGTGATTAGTTCAAGACTATAGAAAGCCTTGAAAGAAGTATTCTAAGTTAAATTTATAAATGTATTGCAGTTCATTGCAGTTTATGTATATGAACTGCAATTAGTAATGCTGAGAAAGTGTCCTATGTCTCATTCATCAAATATTCATTGCATTCATACCAGTCTCATTAGATTTTGAACTTCATCATACATCATCATTAGGTGAGGTTTCAAATAGGTCTAGGTCTTTTGCACCTTGTGATATGAAGTACAGTGAATATACTCCCTGTGAGGATTCTAAGAGGTCACTCAAATTTTCTAGAGACAGACTCATGTATATGCTCTGAGATAGTAAGTATTCAATCCAGTGCTCTGTCTTTGTCACACAAATTAATGATCAGGTGTAATTGACCTATATGCAGTATGGAAAATGTAAAATAACAATATGTGGATTAAGTAGCGTGACAAAGACAGAGCACTGGATTGAATACTGGAACAAGATCAAAATCTGGAAAAGACATTTTAGATGAACTATATAGTGATTGTAGTAAAGAAACTTGTAAGAATAGATGACTAAAGATTCAACAAGACTACAAACATAACATTACAACACTATAAAGTGATCAATAACATGAGAACAATATAGTAGCCATTACATAATGGAGCCCACAACAACAGGGGTGATGACAATGAAACGAGACTACAAATATAATGTTATAGCAATATAAAGTGAACAATAACATCATATCAATACAGCAGCCATTACATAACAGAGCCCACAGCAAAGCCCACAGCAACAGGGGTGATGACAATGAAACAAATATGTGCAAATACATTTTAGATAAAGTTTCAATCAAATGTAATCGAAAGTAAAACTAGGGGACATTTCAGCTGAACAATCGATTCTTTAAATTTGGAACAAGACAAATCTGGAAAAGACATTTCTGATGAACTATCAAAATTAATAATGGATTATGCTAATCTTACTATATATAATATATGTATATATGAACTGCAATTAGTATGCTGAGAAAATGTACAATACAATCAAAATCAAACAAATTTCATTACACTAGATAGCTTAATTTCTCAGCATACTAATTGCAGTTCATATACATAAATTATATATAGTAAGATCAAATTAATTTCTCAGCATACTAATTGCAGTTCATAGACATAAATTATATATAGTAAGATCAAATTAATTTCTCAACATACTAATTGCAGTTCATTCATTGGGGTTTTCATTTTTCATCCGGTTGTCATTGGCACCTCACATTCTCGGCTGGGGTTTTCATTTTTCATCAAACCATTTTTCTATTTCATATACATAAATTAATTTCTCAGCATACTAATTGTAGTTCATTGCAATTTATGTATATGAACTACAATTAGTACACCCATAAAATGTCCATTACTCTGACAGGTGAAGACCATAATAAGTCTTGTGAATTAGCATACTCAGTACACACAAAATGAGTGGCAAATCATCAACCATAAACAATCATCACTATATGTGAACAACTATGATAAAGTTTCAACTCATGATAAAGTTTGATAAAGTATGTGAACAACTATGATAAAGTATGTAGAAAATAACTATAATCCACCATATGTGGCTGCAATCCAGTCCACTCTCTCCTCCTCACTCATCAACAAGAACCCTTTAGCTCTTTCACGCTCAACCACGAAGGTGTCGTATACCCTCAGGAATACACCTCGACTCAATTGAGGGATGGATTTGATAGTGCTATATGCATCCGTCAAAGCATTCTCATGAGCAGATATATCAATTTTGTGAAGGTGCACATTGCTCATGCCCTCTTTTATTTTCTTCATTGTTTCACACATGGCATCCAAGGAAGCGGTCGTACTTGCCTTCCTCCTCCTTCCCACCCTTGTGACTGATGATGTAGGGGTTCCTCTAGCACTTGCACTTGGAGTGGACTGATTGGAAGGATAAGAGTCATCGTCCAAATCAACAACACTATCTTCTTCATCAAGCACATTGTATGGCTCTTCCATAGGGTTCCCTTCTTCAGTCTCAAGGGTCGTTGTAGCTGCATCACCTTCAGCAATGTCGTTACCCACAATTACACCCAATTCATTAAAGTATTGGAAGGGCTGCCTCTTATACACTTTGGCATTTTTGAACTCTCTTCTCTGCATGTTGGCATAAATAAATGGATTAGGTTCTTTGTCTTTCATTAGGTACTTTATAAGAAGGCAATATTATTTCCATCAAAATAGTAGAGAGATCACCCTACCTTGAGAAGCTCATCCCATACACTATCCTCAACATCCATGCACTGAGTTGCCTCGTTCCAAGTGAAGCCACTTGTATTTCTTAGCTCCTTCATGACTCTATATGCTAGCTTCCATGTTTTCAGCTTATTTTTGAAATTGTCCTTAGATAGATTTAGGTTCATATCATTGTTGAACCTCCTCTCAATGGCTGTCCACGCTTCTTTTTTAAAACCTCCATCACCTTTTCTTCCTAGCTGTACTTGCTTGAGGAGCAAGTCTAGAAACTTCCATTCCATTTCCTTACTCCACATTATCTTCTTAGAGGCAAAAGATATTTGGCTGCTATTACCAATTTCATGGCTACTGTTACCAATTTCATCCATGCTCTGTAAGGAAACTCAGGTGCGGAAACAGCTTCCTACGCTAATCTCTATAAAAGAGTATTGTGCAAATTCTTATAAATCCTTACAATTTCAGATTCGTTAACTACTTTAACAAAGATATTGCAACCACATACAATGCATACAGAAAAATAGAGAATGACACAATGATATACCCTGGGGAAAACCTTTCAGTAAAAAACCCCAGCACTCCAAAACCTGCACAATGTATTATCTTCAACACAAAGATTACAATACACTTGCAATGCAAGTTCTTTCAGGAAATGAGAGACAAAGCCAACAAGACTTAAATTTTTGTTATATCTCTCCCATAGGAGCAGCATCATATATATAGACTCCTCTGGACCCAAAAATAGGCATAACCACCAAGACCCATGCACAAAGCCACATGTACATAATTGTTACATGCAATCCCAAGAATAGGCATCCATCCCTAGAATAGACTATGATAGCCTATCATAGAATCCACCAAAAATAACGGTCACAAGGGAAGTGTAAGAGAATCTGTCATACCAACCTATTTTTTGGCATATTCTCTTACACACACCAACCACTTCTTCTTGGATGCCCAAATAGGCCCAAGTCATAAGATGCTCTTACACCTGTCATAGCACATTCCTTAAATAGTTCTTACGCATCATAGGCATCCGTCATGACCGTTTCAGTCATGATCTCCTTACGCACAAGATGCCAACACATCAAGTGGAGTGACACATCAACATGCCAACTAAACATGTACACTCACACTTAATTACATTATTTGCAAAAAATACATTTACAAAATAAATAATAGGAATAGGAATTATCCAAGGTTGAGACACCTTATTCCTAACATGCTCATCATCAGTTCTGTGTATGCCATGCTGTGTAAACATCAAAGTATCTTCATACATCGGTTTACTCAAATAAAACACATTGACCCATAGAAGACCAATACATCCGAATAGAAACAGAATAAAAAGGAAACCATCCTGTATATCAAAGTATCTTCATACATCAGTTTACTAAAATAAAACACATTGACCCATAGAAGACCAATACTTCCAGATAGAAACAAAATAAAAAGGAAACCATCCTGTATATCAAAGTATCTTCATACATCAGTTTACTAAAATAAAACACATTGACCCATAGAATACCAATACTTCTAGATAGAAACAGAATAAAAAGGAAACCATCCTATATATCAAAGTATCTTCATACACCAATGTACTCAAATAAAACACATTGACCCATAGAAGTCCAATACTTGCAGAGAAAAACATAAGAAAAAGGAAACCATCATGTAGTCTTGACCCATTAAAAGAACAACTATTCTCGAGATCTGTACTCTTCCCACATTCTACTTGCTATATCATCTTGGAACTGTGCCCACTCATCTCTATCACACTGAGACAACCCATACATCTCCAGCATTGGTACATCTATCCCATCACAGTCATCTTCCTCTTCAGTGGCAATTTCTGATGGAATGTTATCCTCTAATGTAATGTAGTTGTGTAGTATGCAACATGCCAATACAATATGGGCTTGTGTCATGATAGGATAAGACGTGGAATGCCTCAAGATTGGAAAATGCTACTTGAGAATACCAAATGTGCACTCTATTCAGTTTCTAAGAGAGGAGTGTCGATGGTTGAACAACTCTTGTTCAGAGTTTATTGGATTCTGTCTTGAAAACTCCTTCAGGTGGTAGCGTGTACACCGATAAGGAGCAAGAAATCCAGGTGCATTGGGATATCCAACATCCACTAGAAAATATTTTCCTACATAAATAAAGTATATTATTAAAAATTGAAACATTGATTGTACCCTTAAGTATATTAAACTATGATTTGGCTTACCAGGGGGAACAACAAGAGGATCTGCTCTTGACAGAGATACATGACTATCCGCAGTAGACCCTTCCCAACCAGCAAGGCAGTAGTGAAACTTATGATCAAAGGAACATACAGCCATAACATTTTGTGACAAGTTGCCTTTTCTATCATGATATTTACCCTACATGTCGACATCGACAGTGACTGGTATATGGGTTCCATCAATAGCTCCAATACAATCCTATACAATATGATACAATCATCAATTCTACGGTCAAGCAATAATATGATAAGGATAAAAATCCATACAAGAAAGTTGTAACAACACAACACTTACCTTGAATAATGGATCAAAACGTTCATTCCCACTAATTTCAGGAGGAGTGTTTGGACTAGGTGGTAGAAATCAATCTTGGTGGAGTCCTAAGATAGCCCTCAATACCTTGTGGAAGTATCGGTTGATTGTCTCTCCTGAGTGCCCAAAGTTGTGGGCAATCTTGCGGTTCCTCAGATTATGGCCAACAGTGTGGAGGAACATCACAAGTTGTTCTTCTAATGTCAAGTGTATCGTATCTGTCAAGGTTCCTTTCAGCCTTAGGATAGTAGCTATATGAAAGAAGGCTCCCCTACTCATGCAAATCTGATCATGACAATCCACATCGTTGGAATGAATAACCATTCAATAAAAAGAATTTCCTTTTCTTCTTCATTTATGTGCACTACCTTCTCGGCCTACCACTACTGTGGCTATGGAAACACAAGCAATAAGAGCTATGAGAAGAAGAGAATACTGGGTCTCCACAGCTACCCGTCCTATAACATCTATATTCTTAATAGGATCCATCAATGGCCTAAAATGTGGACAAACACAACGATATCAACAAGGAGATATCCAGTATGAAGCGAGTGTTCCTTATAAATACATCTTGTCCACAATTTAAAATTTTCTATTTTTTCATTAAGGATGATTTATTACTCCCCTTTATAAATAGCCGAACCAAAATGAAGACACACTAGTATAGAAGAAAAACTCAAGAAACAAATAAAATGACCATACAACTCAATCTTTGTGATTTATTAAGCAAAACATTTTGGTAAATGATACAGAATTGTGCATCTTTTTAGTGAGTTTCTAATAAGTTTCTAAAAAGATGCACAATTTTGTATCATTTACCACTGAATTGTATTATAATCAGTATTGTAAGAATCTTGTTATAAGAATCTTTTTAGATGGAGATATATTATAGACCTTCAAGGTGATTACAAATTAGGGAACTGATTCTGACTGTGCCTACCTCAGTCCTAGCAATTTGGTAACAAGCTTCTATGATCAGGCCTTCATGACAATGTGGCAAATTCATTTACTATTCAGAAGATAACTATTGTCCAACAAGAATCCCTACTTCTCTTCAAGATCTAAGAAACTTCTATCAAATGAATTGGAATGAGGGAAAGTTACTAATTGCAGCAGTCATAGACTTGGCCAACTTTGGGCAATGGTAAACAGCCTATCAACAAATAAGCGCCTTCCAAAGAGAGATGTAAGAGCTTATATGAATTATTCCTTAACTAATACAATGACCATTTGATAACCAATGGAAATTCCAAACCCAAATATCATAGGACTATCTTGATCACAGTTTAGACAGTCTTGAACTATGTTTAAACAACTCGGAACCCAAAGACAATAAGGACTACAAGTAGAAAAATAAAATCCCAAAACATCTAAGCAGACAATCACAACCAGGTGTGCAGAGAATGTTTGAATTGAGATCACAAAATTAAAAATCCAACTACAAGTATAAATTGAGCTTAGCAGCCTTACAAAGAAGTCTGATTTTGAATCACTCAAGATTGATGATACCATGTGGCAATGAATAATAGACATTTTCTTTACAAACAAAAGTATGGGGTCAATGCAATTGAGAATTAGATAAACATGAAGAAGAAAGGAGGTTGATAACATAATCACTAACTTGGGAAAGAGAATAAACTTAGCAGAAAAACCAAAGGGTTTGAGGCAATAGTAGAGAACAATTACTTTCACATTGTAAGCTTTCTTTCCATTGTGTGTTGGGCACCCCATGCTAGTAGTACCCATGGATACAAATAGAAATAGGGATTGAATTTATGGCTATTCATAGATTTAAGCCCACTCCTATGTGTTTCCCTGGGTTCACCTAGAGGTAAGGGTCAAATGTAATTATATGACAGAACCAAGCCCAGCCCTATGGTATCATTGTTGTAAGTATATATTGAACTTCACAAGTATTCCATATGCCTCTACATATACACACACACACACACACACACACACACACACACACACACACACACACACATATATATATATACATATATATGAATATATATATATATATATATATACATATATATACATACATATATACATATACATATATACATATATATACATACATACA
>BSBK01009905.1:0-50000 GCA_027943335.1 Chamaecyparis obtusa | reverse complement strand
TATTTGTGAAGCCGACTTGATGGAAGATTTTGTATAAGTATCGAGTGCTTTTATGAAAGCAAGGTATGTATGTGATTGTGATGATGAAGCAAGGTTGTGAATCTGATGCAGGAGCATCCTGGGTGTAAGAGCAATCTTGCATCACCCAAAAAAATATTTCTATTTTTATATTCAATAAGGGCTATTTTGTGCAGAGCTGCTATTTATGGAAAGTTACTATTTTTGGTAATTTTTGTATGTTCTCAGAATGATCTGATTTCTTTCTTGGAGGTTCATTTTGGTCATATAAGTCTGCCAGTAAAGTTTCATTGCCAAATCAAGTGTATATTGGAAGATATTGAAGATTTTCGGTATTGGCAGTAGGGTACAGAAACTTTGAACTCAGTTTTGAAGGCTTAAGAGGCCCTGGATGAGGTTGAAAATTTGGGTGACGAGTGCTTGCAATGGTCAAGCCTGTAGAGCGCTTCGTGGAATTTCTGAAATGGGGCTATAATAGCCGATCGGGTCAACTGGTGATGACTTATGGTCTTCAGAAGTTGGGCCACCTGAAATGGCAGAAAATAATTTTCTTCAAAATTTCTATTCGGGTTTCAAAGGTTATCTTGAGCTAACTATGATGTAATAAAATGTAAAATAAAATAATTCTAAGTTTGGTCGACCTTATTGGCTAAAATTCTGGAACATTCCCAAGCGGTGGAAAATTGCCTATATAAGGAAGGCTGTGTTATTGTCTTAGGCAGTTCAGAATAGTTCTGGGTAGTAGATCTGGGTAATAGTTCGAGGCTTTGTCCTATAGAATATTGTAAGGGAATGCCCATGTGGCTTTGCATATTGTAATTCTAAAAGTTTTTAATTCCACATTTGTGGAGATAATAAGAAGCCAATTTTCTGTTCTTGCATATTGTGGTTGTTTCTCTATTTCTGTTATGTGTTTGTGGTATTAAGGGGAGCACCCTTCACTAGAATCTGAGAGTAGAGATCAGATGCAAAATTAGTAAGAGATAGAGCTATAATTGGAACTATCTAAGCAAGATAAGTTCTTGTATTGTTCACATTTTGGAGAACTCTATTGAGATAGTTTTGATTGTAAGAGTAGTGTGCTCACCACCTTTAACTAGGTGTTTTGTATACCTATAATAGGGTTTTTTATTCCTCTAATAGGAAATGTAATATGTAATGATCAGCTCCTAACAGAGCTTGATCTCCTAATAGGGATATTATATTTTAGTGCATATTTGTGGGTATCGTCCCCACTAGGGTTTTCCCTTGGCTAGGGTTTCCTCGAGAACAAATCATGGTGTCATGAGTAATGTGTTATGCTTATATGTTCTTTTCATTTCTGCATTACTATGGATTATTTATAATTGTTTAAATTTTAAATCAAAGTTTTGTAATACTGATTCACCCCCCCTCTCAGTATTACCTAATCCTACCAATTAGCATCAGACCTATTGGCCCTTGAGAGAAAGCCTAACAACTTAAGGGAGATCAGAATGGATTCAGAAGATTTGAAAGATAATCCTGAAGCTGCACTTGAAGATCTGGATAAAGTGAAGACTGAGAATGACTAATTAAAATTCAAATTAAGAGGAGCAGAAGGTTTCATTAGGAAACTAAGAGAAAAACTTGAGATTGCAAAAATTCAGAGACAAGACCTTATGGAGAAGATCAAACAAGATTCAGACAATGATACATCAAACCAAGTGACGAAATTGGAGCAATAAAAAGAACAAATTAATCTTTTGATGATTAAAGAGATTCAACATGAAAAGGATGAAAGAAACAAAGTTGAAGGGTCACTGAAAGAAGCTAATATGTAGATAGGACGAATGAAGACTAAACTTGACCAATACAAAGATAAATATCATGAATTGGAGAAATATAATTAGATAATTAAAGGTGAACTCACTCAAGCCAAATTACACATTGAGAAGTTACACATGAGCAGTGACAAGATTGATGAACAAAGAGAAAGACAAAAGCCTAAAGGAGATATGATTGGAGTTGGATGTAATGAAGAAAAATGTTCAAAAACTCAAGAAGAATAATATGAAGCAAAGACTGAAGAAAGACCTACTCATGAAGAACCTAGAGAACAATTCAAACCTTTTAGAGGTAGATGTTTTGGATGAAACAAATTTGGTCACATGAAAAGAGATTGCAAGAATAAAAGTAGCTCTAAGACCTTTACCCATTACTATTTTAACTGCATGAATATGGACACAAAAAATAAGATTGTAGAAAACCTAATTAGTCTAGGTACAAGAAAGATTATGTCAGAGAAGAATCAACAGCCAAGATCACATGTCAAAAATGCAATAACTTTGGGCATACAAAAAGGCATTGTAAGTTGTAGACTAATCAAGATAGAAGGAGACCACCTACTTGTTACAAATGTAATAATATACCTATCACATTGTGAAGTTATGTAGATATAATGGAGAAGACAACATAAGAGGACCAAGAAGATCAAGTGAACCAAAAGGACCACCTCCTGTGGCTATAAGGAAGAATATTGGTGACAAAGGTAAGAGTCTCAATGACTACATAAATGAATTTGAGAGTCATTTCAAGAAATTAGAGGATGAGAAGGTATGGAAAGTAAAAGTTCTAAACAAAACATTGGTTCAAGGAGAGACAATTGATGATATTCTATCTTGGCATGATGAGTTCTTTGAGGTATCGACCTAGAGGGCCACATGGCCTTATTGGGAGCATTGAATGCAGAGAGAAAAAAATATCCAGCTCCTATATATGTGGAGTAAGCTTATGCAAGCTTAGGTATGATGTGTACAAACACTGATGAGTCTATGGATGAGAGTGTAGCACTTTGAGATTCATCTTCTGTGTTCATGATTTTTGTAATGATTGGATGCATGTGTAGTTGAGATACCTATGTTTAATGCACATACTCAAATTATGATGGATAAAAGAACTTGAAAGACTTCATTTCTACACCATTTTTAATCATCATTTAAGGAGAGTAGAGTTGAGAAGATTATCAATCATCTAGCATAGTGATTGCGTGAACACATGAAGAAAAGTACCAGATTCAAGCATGTTTAAGGTATTTAGACCTAATCTCATAGAGAAGTTATGAATGCACCAATAGTTTATGATGTTGTGGATAAAACTAGGTATAAGTTAAAGAGACATCCATTTAAGTCTTGTGAGGATGATCTGAAAGGAGTATTTTCACAAACCCTCATAGGCATATTACATGTTGAAGACATTAGGGCATACATACACTGCAAGTATGAAACCATTGGAGATGTTAACGATTATACACTAAGTTTGCACCCTTGTTTCAAGCTCTCATAGTCTTGATAACCTAGTATAACATGGGAATCATCTCTAGGTTGTGGGACCTATGCTAACTGAGATGAGACCTCTAGGTTCTAGGTTGGTTCCTCTTGGATAGTCACCTTAATTTTCTTTTAGACATGAAAAGTAAATCTTTTGAGGGAAAGGGATAGAAGGAATGCTTGGAAGGAAAATGACTGAAAGCAAACTACCTACAAGGTGATACACTAGAATTAGGGTTTGGATCTCAGTATAAAGGAATGGAATCAATGAAAGGCTTAGGTCTAGTAGGTCACAACTTACTAAATAGGCTTGCATAAGTATTTCATAGAAGGGTCTAAACATAAGACACAATCTATGACCTACAAGAAGATATTCACTTCTGAAACTCGGTGTAGGATTGAGACAAGACTACTAGGGGGCTGAAGTATACACACAAAAGCATCTAAATCAAATCAAACATAATAACACACATAGTTACAGAAAGTAAGAGGGATCAGGAACCCTAAGATACCACTGAAAACATCATACACTTTAATCTAATAAGAGATAATACAAACAAGGAAAGCATAGGGACATGAAGGATTGTCACAAAATACCTCTGCAATGCTTTTATTATCAATGGGAACTTTACAACTGTATAAGCCAAAGGGTAGAAATGATACCACAGATGACCCTTAAGAAAAGATGAATTTCTTTTACAATTGTTCAACTCTGAGCTTCTAAAAGCTCCAAAACAATATATACATACTCAACTGCATGCAGGCAGGAGTCAAAACTAACCTAACTAGGGTTACAAGATTTATAATGATATCAAACCCTAGGGTACTAATCACCTATTAATGAAAATCTTTGAGAACCAGTGATCAAATCATATCTTTCTTTACGAGCTGATCCTTCTGAACTAAAAACACCTGTAGACACAACAACCTTGACCTACCAACCCACCTACAACTCCACTATGCCATGAAGGCTCACAATCTAATTATATATTCCCTAGGTAATAGTACCATTCAAAAGGTGGTGCCAACTCTTTCTAGCATCTCTTGGCATGAAAACATAGCATAGTACCCTGTAACGCTGACCAATAGTCATCCCCATCAACTTCTCAACCACAAATGTCTTGAGAATTAAACTCCTGAGCTACCTGACGTCATGCATGGCCAAAAGAATGAAAAACTCTCATAGAGACATTTGAATTTTTAAATATAACGGCTATCGACAGATTTAAAACATCACCGTCAATGAGAAACCATTCTCGGTAGATGAACGGCTATGATGCACCAAGAAAACAACTTAAAATCCCCCTCTGACAAGTCAAACACTACCTGGAAGTCAGCAACCAATGAAAATCAAGCACATCAACACACCTGGTAGACTTGGACCCACGATCAACAAAGAGAGCATCAGACGATTTTTGCTATATTGCGATGCTAAAAGTTGAGCATCTTGACCAAATAGTATAATGACAACTACTAGATCAAGCTAGACATTAAGTGCTTTAGAAATCCATGACCCCATGGATCTACTAGCAACTGCCATGTAGCAAACCCATCAGCAAATAACATGCTTCCCCCTCGGATACACGTCACATTCTTCTAACATTAGACCCACTGCCTTCTAAGATTTTGATCTAATGGCGGGGGCATGATCTCATAGGGTTAGAAGATTCTATGAGATCATATGACCACCATAGATCTTAGCCTTTCTAACACATCTGTAGACCCTATGACATGGTCCCACTAACAAATCCTAACTATCACCTGAGAGCCAATAGAGAATGAGTAAGTCACCAAGAAAGGACCCACTAATAGACCCCAAAGATAAAGTAAGATCAACAGTTGTCGTATGATTGCATGCTCTGACACAAAGCCTTACAGACATACACTAGCCATCGATCCTCTATAGATGGCAGAGCCTCTGACTACCAAAAGGGCTTGGTCCTACTGACAGATTTCCACATCACTACTCTCAACCAATCAGAAGCTACCAAATCAGAATACGTGGCACCGGACCCACTACCATCTGTAGTGTTGGAGGAAAAGCAAGATCGATGGTAGTTTCTATACCATGATCATAAGATGCATACATCTTTGGCTTATGGGATAGTGAAGATCATCAGATGAAACTGACACTTATCCTCAGGGAAAAATATTTATGTGCTGAGACTTAGGAAAAAAGTAAACCGCTAGACTTAGGAGATATTTTTCACACATGCAAATTGGAATGACTTAAGTTTCCAAAAGAAGGTAACATAAAAATATAACAAGGCTTAGGGTTTTTAGGGTAACGGCTAGTTTTTCAAACTTTTAACTGCAGACCAAGGAGTAAAATAAATTGCAGAGGCCAGAGAATAGGGTATAAATTCATGAAAATTTTAGGGATGGTAGACATGGTAAAAATAGAGGCCCTGGAGTAGGTTTTAGCCAAATTTATATGCATAGGAAAATTTGGGCAACATTAACATTTACAATGAAATGGATAGTATGATAGAAGTTGATAGATCCATGGTAGAAGAATTCAAAACCTACATGATCAATCTATCATTAAGTTAACCCTTGTCATAGAATTCATAGAATTTGAATGGTTTAAGATCATTCTTATCAAAGTACATGATCATTTTTTGTGGATTAGTGAACAACCTATGAAAATATGTGCACAGTTGATTCATAAGATCACAGGCCTTGATAATGAAGGAGCCTTACCTATAGCAGAAAAGAACCTAAGGAAATAGACATAAACCCTAACCCATTCCAAGTGGGATAAGAGGGGGATGATAGTCAAATACATTTATCTATAGTATGTTAGGTTGGTAGCAATGTTGTTGGGCTACAAGTTATTTTATAGTAGTAGACTAAATTCTATATCTATTGGGGTCATCATGATGGCATATAGATTGGTTAAAGAAAACAAAAAATATAACCTCTAGGAAGTCTTAGCACAATAGTTTATAGAGAATGTTAAGGCTATAAAGAAAGACAAATCTAAGGCATTTAGGTTTGGATCATTTTTATTCCATATGTATACCCATATCATTCACAAGTTTCATGGCATGCACCCTAGGGAATGGAAGGAAAATGTACCCACTAGAATTCATATTTCAAAGTACTACCAAAGACAAGATAAGAATTGGGTTGATGGTGAACTATTTTCCTTGACAAAGATACTACAGAGGGAGATGAAAGAAAGGTATAGGATACTAGATAATATAGTGGAAAAGTATGAGGACACTATCTATTTCATGGTTGAAACTGATTGTGTCTACTTTGAGGTAGTAGAACCAAGAATGAAGTGGTGTTATCCCATGGGATATGAAGTAAGTGCTGAGATTATGACCATGCAAGTGGAGCATGTACTGGCAGTAGAGATAGACCCTACCCAATAAAGATGGGGAACATATAGGGAAAAGTATGAAAATTTCAAAGAAGAGAAAGAAAAGGTAACAAGGAAAGGGAAATTCAACAAAATTATTCAAGATATAGCTATGAAGATGGAAATCACTAAGGAGTAGATGAGAAGTATAAGAACTAGGATGGAGGCATCTTCTAGCACTGCTATTGATGCACCTATTCCTTTGGAGACAGAAAAGACAAGAACCCCTACTACATTAATATTGTTGATTTTTCAGCTACACAAGAGGAAGAAAAAAATATGTTGTGCCTTCAATCATTCCTAGAAGATCTACAAGAACAGGTAAGCAGGACAATTCTAAGGAGAAAGAAATAGAAGTGAAGAAGAAAAAGAAAGGGCAAAAGGTGGTTGAAAAAGTGTGTGATGGGAAATAGTGAATAGTAAGAGAGTAGTAAAAGATGGGAACCTAAAAATAGTTGACAGATACTATGAGAGATATGGTCCTAAGGAGAAAGCGATCATTGAAGATACTGTCAATGAGTATCTACTAGGCTTTAAGAAGAATCTGTTGGAGATTGAAGGAAGTATCCTAAAGATCTATATAGTAAACTAGAAATCAGAAAATAGTTGGCACAATCAAAGGATGAAAACATAAGGAACAAGGAAATTGAAGATATGTTACCAGTTGTATCAATATAGGAGAGAGAGAGAGAGAGAGAGAGAGAGAATCATAAATGCACTGAAACCCCTACTGAGGAAAAATGCCAGACTAGTAAAAATCATGGCTAGGAAATATGATGAGGTGATTGAGGACACCCAAAAGGCATTAGATTAAATTATAATATATGATATGACAAAGAAGATCTCACCTCCCAAGGCTACTACACCTATATCTTTGGGTTTGGGAGAAAGTTCCAATACAGTGGATGAAAGTGTTCAAGATAGCATGCAACTAGATTTATTTGTCACTGGTGTGACTGTGACCCTTGACACTTCACATGATGTTAATGATCCATTATTGGATAATGTGGTTAGTGTGATGGAAGTTGTAGATCAAGAGAAGTTAGAGGAAGAGAGATTAGAGGAGAAACAAGAAGAGAAAGTATAGGAGAAGGAAATTTAGCTAAAGGAAAAGAAGGAAGAACATATCAAATCATAAAAAATTGTTGAGGTTAGATTAGACACCTCCTTATTGTTGGCAAGTATAGCCAAACTGGTAAGTTCAGATATGGACAATATGGATGAGGATGAGCTGATGAGGCTATCCTTAATGGATTTTGCTAAAGCTAAAGAAATGTCAGTTCAAAAAGGTGACAAAAGAGTTAAGGTAATGGCCAGGGCTGTAGAAATAGTGAACAAGCTACTTCCCTCACTAGTTATCTTTCAAGAAAAGGATGAAGATGAGAACTATGGTATAGTATTAGATATCTTTCATAGTCATTTTGACTCATTGTTAAAGACTGCAGAAGGTAAGGTTAAGAAGAACTTTTTGGAAAATAAGTTGAGAGAAGTATGTCAGTCGATCTCATGGGACTTAGACATTCTCAAGGCTACTACTCTTAAGGCCAAGAGTTGTGTAGCACAAGGCATGAAAATTTACAACTATTGCATAAGTCCTTACAGGCATATAGAGAACATTAAGGAGATCATAGGCAAGGATATGGCTACTCTTGATAGTCTTATGGATAGTTGTGAATCATCTTCACTAACTATGGGAGAGATGGATAAAGAGACATCTAGGATATTGGACAAGATAGGTGTTTTGGAAATGGAGAAAGAGAGAGTTGTAGATAGATTTGGCTTATTAAGAAGCCTATTGACCCCTAAGCTTACAATGCTTGAGTCACATCTTTAAGAGATGGAAAAGGTTGAAGGATCAATGATTGTGTCCACATTTACAAAGCTTAAGGTAGTGGAGACAACATCATATGCATTGAATGGATTAATCCATGTTAGTGAGCTTCTAGTAAATTCATGGGCTGAGGAAGTGAAGACCTTGGAAAATTCTTTCCAAGATGTCTTAAATCTAGTGAGTAAGCACTAAATCTTTTTGTGCTTAAGTTTTTAAATTTTGCATGCACCTTTGCCATTGATGTCAAAGGGAGAGGAAGAGAAATAAAAATGAGGAAGGGAAAGAAATATGAAGGAAAATGAGAGATTAATATGTAATGAAGAAAAGAAGAGAAAAAGATGTGTAAAACAAAAAAAAGTATAAAATAGGAAAAGAAAAGAAGAGAGTTGTATTGTGACACTTAGTCATTTTTCTAAGTGTTTCCATCAATGCCAAAGGGAGATATTATAGATAAGTGATGTTTTTGAGAACTAGGAATCACTTGAGGGTTGTCATTTATGGCAGCACTTATGATGGAGTGATCGCATGTTGAGAATTTTGCCACTGGAGTCACAGCCATGAAAATGACTAAGTCCAAAATCAGGATAGTAGGGTACAATGCCATAGTTTTGGTCAGTGATGAAGATATATAAAGTATTATGGCCTGTGAAGTTAACTAATAGGTATTTTGGGATGTATACATGCTTTAGTTAAGAGTGCATAATTTTTGGTTATCAGATCTATGAGATACAATGTTTGGAAGATATGCGGAGACAATAAATTAGTTTAACAGCGTATATGAATAGTTGCAAAGATTAATGAGAGTATATAGTGCATATGGAAACATGCTAAGATAGGTGAATAAATTATATTGCCAAAATCTTTGGTAATATAAGATCAGTGACTCCATAATTATCATTTGCATAAGTTATTATTATGTTTTGTATGGTATTTGTGAAGCCAACTTGATGGAAGATTTTGTATAAGTATAGAGTTCTTTTATGAAAGTGAGGCATGTATGTGATTGTGATGATAAATCAAGGTTGTGAATTTGAGAGAAGAGATCAAATGTGAGATCAGTTAGATACAAAGCTATAACTGGAACTATTTAAGCAAGATAAGTGCTTGTATTGTTCACATTTTGGAGAACTCTTTCGAGACAGTTTTGATTGTAAGAGCAGTGTGCTCACTACCTTTAGCCAAGTTTTTTGTATACCCCTAATGGAGTTTTGTATTCCTCTAACAAGGAAATGTACTATGTAAAAATCAACTCCTAAAATGGCTAGATCTTCTAATAGGGATATTATATTTTAGTACGTATTTGTGGGTATCATCCTAGATAGAGGTAAAATGGAATCACCTCTATTGAGTGCATGTAAAATTTATGTGTATGGGGGAAATATGAGATGCACTCCTAAATCCAAATTCCCAATGGAGAGATCTGATTTGATCAACCA
This sequence comes from Chamaecyparis obtusa, assembly GCA_027943335.1. Classification (NCBI taxonomy): domain Eukaryota; kingdom Viridiplantae; phylum Streptophyta; class Pinopsida; order Cupressales; family Cupressaceae; genus Chamaecyparis; species Chamaecyparis obtusa. The sequence continues at coordinate 40,058 of BSBK01009905.1, read as the reverse complement.
AAAGGCTAATGCACAATCGAATCAATCTATGGAGAATATGAAAGAGAGAGAAAAACCCTATATGTCCCGATGGAGAATTATGCTTAAAATTTGAAATAATTGAAATACAAATACTAACCTTACATTAGGGAAAATATGGAAAATACCAATTTCTTATCTCTGTGTGTACTTTCGAGCAATTTTGCAACCTCTTTCGAACTAGAAATGCCGAGATGAAGAAAACCCAAAAATATTTTATCTTTCTGATGGTAGGTAGTCTTTGACCCTCATAAAGGTCAAAGGCTACATTCTTTATTTGAAGGTCGATTCTCACTTTGTTCACAGATCATGAAAGTTCACTGAAAAGGGTATCCAAATATGCTCTCAGATTTGAAATTCTACACCTGTACCTGCAAGAAAAAGGGGATTTTTGTTGTTTGTTTGAGGGGTTTGCCTTGGTCAAACCCCGGTTTGGAATTAACGTTAATAGTGAAATTGAAATAAGAATTCTAGCAACTAGTAGAAATGGATCTAACAATGAAGCTATGCAATTTGATAGATATGTAATTATATTTCGAATGTAAACAAGTATATTGATATGAAAGCTTGAACACAACAATGGTAAATGTAAATCAAACCTCCATGATTGTATGCTTGGAATCCACTTTGAGGGAAGAATGAATGGATCTTGAAGATGAACAAAAGGATCTTGAAGGAAGATCACACCATCATGATGGTTAGATCTTGTTGGAAATATTCAGGAATTAACCAAGTTACTGAGAGGGGAGGGGTGAATTAGTAACTCCAAATTTTTCTTTCAATAACATTTACTTTATCCTTATGCATATAGAAAGCATGAAACTTAAAAGCATTCACAACAATGACACATAGATTTGGTTACCCAGAAACCTTCCAAAAAGAAAGTAAAACTGGGGTGGGGATGAAACCCACAAAGCTTTAGTACTGCAGTATAAAGTTGGTCGGTTAAGGCTTATAATTGATTATTTCTGATGATCTGCCCTGCTAGGAGCAATAAGGACTGCTAGGTCCACCTTGTTAGAGGATTTTTACAAACTTACAAAAGAAGTATGTACTCGGTAAAGAGATTTTACAAAAGACTGTTAAGTCTACCCGGTTAAAGGATTTTAGTACTGATTCACCTGTTAGGATGAAATAGTAGATCTCTTGCTTTGCAACTAGATTGCTGAATGAGATTCACTGATGTACTGATCACCTTTTGTGATGAATTTGTCTTTGCTGTTCCTTATACTGGTGTAGCCCTTTGTAATTCACTTATCTCTGCCTTTCTTTCTTTTTCACATTCATACTCATTACAATACATCTTGGTATTTTACAACACTGATTATATACAAGTCTAAACAATTAATTACAATTACAAAGTCAGCTTGACAAATAAACATAAGTGCTACTAAGTCGGCCCAAGTATGGTTACTCGATTCCTACAAACTAACTCGGTGACTTTCTGATACTCGACGTCCACTGCATTACTCGGCATCGCCATGCACTTGGTAGAAGTGAAGGCTTGGTTCATACTGACCACTCGGTAGGTTTTGAACTCGGTAAATACTGGTGACTCGGTAGACATAATGTTACTCAGTTTACACTGTCCTGCTCGGTTTGCACTGTCCTGCTCGGTTTGCACTGTCCTGCTCAGTTTGCACAGTTCTGCTCGGTTTGCATGTTCTGCTCAGTTTGCACTATTCTGCTCGGTTTGCACTGTTCTGCTCGGTTTGAACTATTCTGCTCAGTTTGTACTGTTCTGCTCAATTTGCACTATGAAGGCAAATAAGTGTTGTCACTAGTGGCAATCTTGCTTAATGCCAACAATCTCCCCCTTTGGCATTAGTGACAAAAACACTTATTGCCCAAAACTTATATATATGAACCATGCTGAGATTTATTTTGATTTTTCAAAATTGTCTTTGTCATAGGGCTTTATAAATTGTCTCCCCCTTTCAATGTGCTAACTTTTTCTTCTTTTCTTCTGTACATATACATATCTCCCTCTATACATATCTCCCCCTTTTTGACGATAATGCCAAAGGTGTATATACAAGTGATTTACAGAGAGAATCCAAAATTTGATAGAAAATCAGAATGTACCTTCATTATCAGTGCCAGGGTTCTATCCCAATTTTCTTGTAGAATCTTGCATGTTTGGATTGCAATTTGGATTTTTGCAGAGAGTTCAATCATATGATCTGCTATTGAGAACTGATTGTCATGAATCAATGTTTTGGAATGTTTAATGTGCTTGCACATTGTATTCATGATGGGAAGGATCATGTTCTGAATGTCTAGCAGTGTGGACCGGACCCTTGTGTCTTCTTTCAGTAGTTCTGACTGTGTATTTGATAGGTATGAGATTTTCATGTGATGAGCAGAGCTTGAACTTGGTTCAAGTTGCAACTTCTATATGCTAATCTTCAAATCCTCATCAATTTTATTCATTTTGTCCTTGACATCCTTTGTGAACTCAGCAACATTACATAGTCTAGCCAAAAGAGAGGTAACATTCGAATAGGAAGATTCAATGTTTGACAAAACTGAAGACAATTCGACTTGATTAATAGCTATGTGCTGAGCAATGTGCTCAAGCACTTTATTGTTGAATCTCTTCTCAGCTTTTTCAACTAACTTTTCTATCCTAGATGAATCCTCATTGTATTTATTTACTGCTTCTGCTAATTGTAACAAAACATGTTGAGAGGAGTCTACTTTAATACCTAATGCTTCAAACAAAATGTCCTTAGCATCCTTAATGATTTGATATTCCTTGTCTCTCTCCTCTTTAAGTTTCTTTTGTTTTTCTTTCCTTTGGAGGATTTCACCTATATTTTTCATTTGGTCCGTTGATAGATATTCAAAATCTAATGTTGGAATCTCTATTTCTTCATCTAGGTCTATATCCTCTACTATATTCTTACCCAAAAATCTTATACTCGGTTGAGCTTTATCTGTACTTAATGCCTTAGTAGTAGTGACAGTAGACATAGTAGGACTGGCTATAGAGACTGGTATACTATCTATTGGAGAACTTGAAGTATTTACACATGTAGAATCAAAAACTGGAATACTTACTGCTGGAAAACTTGATGAAGTAGGAGACTGCAACTCGGTAGAAGAAATGGTAGTTGCTTCTATTGTTGCTATAGGTGATTGGACAAATGTTGAAGTTGTCACAACCATGCTTGAAGGTGTCTCCGGGCTAGATGTAGTAACTTTTACTGGAGAGGTAGGAAGTGATGCAATGACTTTTGCCGCTATCCTCACAGTATCATCTACCTCAGTGGCTTCTTCCTGTTCATCACTGTCATCTTCAATGTCTTTTATTATAACTGTTTCAATACTCGGTTGGTGAAGATGGTATATGTTCTTCCATGTGGCATTTGCAGCCTTCACAACCGATTCAATATTGTTAATCAGAATCAAACAAGTATTGAACTTCAGTGTCATCTTATTTTCATTCTCCTTCAATGCCTTCTTTATGTCATCATTTTTCAAGCTTGGCATTAACTGTCTCAGGGTTTGATCAAATATGTCTTTTACAGTTTGCTTGGCATTGCTCCATCTCATTTTTATTGGATCTAATAAAGCTGCTGGAACCTATGGGGCTATTTCATTAGGAGAGTATTTCCACTGTCCCATCTTTTCAATGATAGCATCTTCTATTTCCTTTTGTTCTATTTCCGATCTAGTTTCATATTTAAAAGATTTTATATTACTTACTCCAAATCCTCATCCTTCTCTAAAAAGTTTGATCTTCTCTTGAAGGGTTAGAGGAGGCCTTTTGAATATTATATCTTTGTCTGCCTTGTCTGCCTTACCTCTTGCACTTCTCCTTGTAAATATAGCAGTGGGAGGCTTAGGTGCCTTAGTGATGAATACCTTTCCTTTCTTCTTTGTAGGTTCTGGTTCCTCTATTTTCTCATCCTTTTCCTTTTCTTCTTTAGTGTCTTCTCCTTTCTCCTCGGTTAGCATTTGCATTTTGGCTATCCTCTTCTTTCCTTTATTTACCACCTGTGGAAGCTTTATGCTTAATTCAATTCTCACCTTAGCTTCATCATATATTCCAAAATATGGGGCTTTGGGATTAACAGGCTGATTAAGAAGGGCTTCAATGATATTCTTGGTTTCATCAATGTTTACCTCATAAGGAAGAGGTTTTACATGTACAATCCTTGGTTTAGCTGCTTGAATGTATACTCTGTCATAGTCCACCATGAAACAAATATCATCCTTATAATCCTCAACCAACTTCTATGGAATTCAGAATCTGCCATTCATTTTCTCTTTGAAAGACTCAAAATAACTGTCCATGATGCTCTCAAAATTTTCACCCATTTCTGAAATATATTCATTTATTTCATAAAGAACTAGCACATCTTTTCTCCATACTACTTTTCCTTTAGAAGGGAAGAATTTCTGAATGTAGAAGAATAAACAGACTAGTAAAAATCCAAACTTACATGGATTGTTTTTGGAAGTTTGAATGCTTTCCATGTTTTTGTTAAACTATTTTAACAATAAATCTGCAAGGTCAAATGATAAGTTATTCTTGACCACTTTGTATGCTAGGTCTACGGCTTCACAGGAGACACTATTCTATCTACTTGAACTATATATCTTATGGGAAATTATGTGTGTACCAAACTTTAGTTCAGCATCAGTAATGCTTCTTACTTTCATGCCTCTACCGTCCCACTCGGCTAGGGTTTTCTTCTCCAGTTCCGGCCGACCTAGGGTTTTGGTAGATTTTGCTTTGTTCAACATGGGAAGACCGGTGATTTGATGAATCATCTTCTTAGTGATCTCTATGGGTTGCTCAAGCCAAATCTTTCCATCATGTACATAGCTGAGAATGTATCTAACCCATTTCTCCCAAAAGTTTCGAGGTAAATGTGCAATGTGAACTAATCCCTTGTCTTCCAGATGTTTGTGCTTGGGTTTTAGAATACCATCCACACATAGTTCCTCATGCACAATATCTAGCTCTACGTTTCCCATTTCTTGAATTACACAATTGAAATGATTGCGAATATTGTTAACAAGTAGTACCTTAGGAGGAATCTGAGATTGAGCTCCGTTCGAATCTAGGGCTGCTGCAATTGCGGGCACGAGCTTGAAATCTGGTGCGCTCCATTCCCCTTGGACTAACATTTCTGATCCTTTCTTCGCTGAAGTGCTAGATGATGCCATGGTAGCTCACAAAAAATTCTTTTCACAAAAGTATTTGAATCGCTGGATTGCTCTTGAAATTTTCTGCTCTCAAAGTGCTAAAGGTTCGCGGTGAAGAATGAGTTTGATTTCTTGCCTTTTGTTTACAACTCTATCATTAATGCTCAGTATGAATTAGGGTATGAATTCCGACAGACTGTCACCCACTATGAATTAATTTCTCGGTAAAGACTTCGCAACTCGGTGAACTCGAGAATTCAAATTGCTCCGACCTCGCTCGGTAAAGACTGGTACTGACCTTGCTCGATAAAGACTGATACCGACCTTCCTGTGATCTTGTTGCATCTTTGTATGCTGATTTAGATCTTTCTTTTAATTCAGTTCTGGAACTGCTTGAGATTTGTCTATGAGAATATAGTTCCAGTGCTCTCTTGGGAATTTAGTTTGAGTCGGTAGAGCCACCCATTCCATTACTTGGACTGGTTTGCTCGGTAGATTTAGGAATCCACTTTTGTCTTACCTATTTCCTGACCTTAGTTGCTTCATTCTTCTTTCCATCTTCAACTTCACTAGCATTCATGCAATTTCTGGCTATGTGTCTGAGTTTAGTGCATTTGAAGCATCTTACGGTAGTATCTCTTTTCCTTAGATGATGTTTTATGCAGTTCATGCCAATGTGTCCATATTCTCCACAGTAATGACATCTGCACTAGGTGTTGTAATCCCATGCAAACATTTATTTATAATTTGTTCTACTGGATTGAATGTTTTGGATCTGCACTCGGATGCCTTGCGACCTTGTTTGTTGCATTTGTGACAATTACCTTTGAATCTTGGTTTTTCCTTGCATTCATTTGCTTTGTGACCGTGCTGATTGCAGTTGTAGCATTTTCCATTGAATTCTGCTTTTTCATTGCTCCAACATTTATTTGAAGTATGTCCTATTTTTCCACAATGATTACAAGTAGGTTTCTGATTTCTTTGAGTACCTTGCTTTGAAGATTCACCTTCTCCATTGTATCCAAGTCCTGCTTTTCCTTTTTGCCTATGAAGATTTCGATTATACAGCTGATCTAGGTTTTCTTGGCCTTTCAGCATTCTTTCATTGATTTGTTTTTCGGTGTTTAGGTCATCCACCAATCTTTGATTGATTTCCTTTTCAGATCTTAGTTCTTCTCTTGTGCTTTCTATTTCTGAACTTAGAGTCAAAATTTCCTCATTTGTATAGGAGATCTGATCAATTAGGTTTTCTAACTGAAGGGTTTTATTTTGGACTTCATTGTTCCTTCCATCTAATTCATCTTTCAACTTGTTTCTTTGTTCTAAGATCTCACAAAATCTTGTAGAGTGTAGCTCTTGTTCTCTTTTTAATTTTCTCACTTCTTCCTGCAGAGACCCATTCTTTTCTAGGAGTTCTTTGACAGCATTGTTTGCTTCATCTGAGCTATCTGAGGGAAAACGATCTTCAATCTTTTCTTCAATGTAATTCTGATCATTCATCTGATTTGCAAGTTCCTTCCTTCTTCTTAGGGATTGGGAAAGATATTCTTTTGCTTCTTTAAGTTTAGCTATGGCCATTTCCAGATCTAACTTTTCATTTTCAATCACCTTGTTCAGTTTGAATACCTCCATTGTCCTGGATCTTTGCTCAAGCTAGTTAAGCTTTATCTTGAGAAGCAATACTGCTCTGATACCAATTGTTGGAAATATTCAAGAATTAACCAAGTTACTAAGAGGGGAGGGGTGAATCAGTAACTCCAAATTTTTCTTTCAATAACATTTACTTTATCCTTATGCATATAGAAAGCATGAAACTTAAAAGCATTCACAACAATGACACATAGATTTGGTTACCCAGAAACCTTCCAAAAAGAAAGTAAAACTAGGGTGGGGATGAAACCCACAAAGCTTTAGTACTGCAGTATAAAGTTGGTCGGTTAAGGCTTACAATTGATCATTTCTGATGATCTGCCCTGCTAGGAGCAATAAGGACTGCTAGGTCCACCTTGTTAGAGGATTTTTACAAACTTACAAAAGAAGTATGTACTCGGTAAAGAGATTTTACAAAAGATTGTTAAGTCTACCCGGTTAAAGGATTTTAGTACTGATTCACCTGTTAGGATGAAACAGTAGATCTCTTGCTTTGCAACTGGATTGCTGAATGAGATTCACTGATGTACTGATCACCTTCTATGATGAATTTGTCTTTGTTGTTCCTTATACTGCTGTAGCCCTTTGTAATTCGCTTATCTCTGCCTTTCTTTCTTTTTCACATTCATACTCATTACAATACATCTTGGTATTTTACAACATTGTTTATATACAAGTCTAAATAATTAATTACAATTAAAAAGTCAGCTTGACAAATAAACATAAGTGCTACTAAGTTGACCCAAGTATGGTTACTTGGTTCCTATAAACTAACTCGGTGACTTTCTGATACTCGGCGTCCACTGCATTACTCAGCATCGTCATGCACTCGGTAGAAGTGAAGGCTCGGTTCATACTGACCACTCGGTAGGTTTTGAACTCGGTAAATACTGGTGACTCGGTAGACATAATGTTACTCGATTTACACTGTCCTGCTCGGTTTGCACTGTCCTGCTCGATTTGCACTGTTCTACTCAGTTTGCACTGTTCTACTCGATTTGCACTATTTTGCTCAGTTTGCACTATTCTGCTCGGTTTGCACTATTCTGCTCAGTTTGCACTATTCTTCTTGGTTTGCACTATGAATGCAAATAAGTGTTGTCACTAGTGGCAATCCTACTTAATGCCAACAAGATCTAGGGTTTGAATGATGAATCTTGAATGCTTGAACCAAATCCCTTCAATGGCTTGAATGCTTGAATCGTTGATCTTCAATGGAGAACTTGGATGGAGAAGAGGACTTGAATACTTGAATGGATGCTTTCTTGATCACCTTGCATGAGAGTGCTTAAGCATGAAAACTTGATTAAGATATGTTATCACAAAACTTGATCGAGAGATGTTCTCACAAAACTTGATGGAGAAAATGAGAGAGGAAGGCCCTCTTTTATAGTGAACTAGGCCACAATCCTCTAGAGGGGCCACCTTGGAAAATTAAATCCAATTAGGTCCTAACCTTTAGAAAGTATACCTAGATTAAATGAAATTAGAGGATTTACCATTCTGAAACCCGAAATGGCCGACCCGGAGGTGGGAAACAAATATTCCTGAAAACCAGACACCTAGAAGTCAAGGAATCCTAAAATTTTTCCAGGGGGTCAATGATGAGGTTGGAACTAATGAGGTTAGGATTGAGGTCGATCTTGACTAGGTCAGGATAGAGGTTGACTTTGACCCCATAAGGTTGACTTTGACCTTATGGTCAAAAACCTCAGGATCCAGACCCAAAATGTTATGAAATGTAGATTGGAGTGAAAATCAGGTGTAGACAGAACTAGAACAAGTATGATCCAAGAAAAGAGTTGATTCCAAGTGCTTGAAATGACCCAAACTACTCACTCAGAGGGCTAAATGCTCTTAACATGGAAGTGCCTCCATTTTAAGATGATACATTAAGCCCCCACTTTAGCCAGAGTATGGACTCGATGCAAACTCTTGGTAAAGGAGAAGGAAGAAAAGATCCCAGTGGATTCAAAATGAGATAGAATGACACTTAGTTAGGGAAACAAGCCCCCAGGCTAAGGATTCTAACTTAACATACGTGCACGAGGGTGCGAAAAACAAAAGGACACAAAAGAGGGGTTAGTATAAACCCAAATCAACTAGCATAAGAAACCTTGCTAAGAAACATTTCTTATACTAACATCATATTTGGAAAACTATCATAAAAGCATAAATGTTTACATAAGAAAGACAAGAAGAACACTATAAATAACATAGCTTCATGATCCAGTCCTACTAACATGAAAGTGAAAAGAGAGAGAGGAAAAAGAGTGATTACCTAGCCTAGTAAGATGCCCACCTTACCATGAATCACCCTGGAGAGAGAGCCCAATAGGATCACCCATAAAATATGCTTGAAATTGTAATGCATCTTCAAATGACTTCTATAATATCCATATGTCCACCTTTTTGTATCACTATAAATATGAAATTCATGTCTCCTCAAGATTTAGCAACTTATGTGCATTACCTTCAAAAGATTTAGCATATAGGTGCGTGTCTTTTCAAGATTTAGCAACTTATGTGCATTACCTTCTAAGATTTAGTATATTTTAAATTAGAAATGTGTGTCCTTTTAGGATTTAGCAACTTATGTGTTTTACCTTCAGAGGATTTAGCATATTGAAAAAAATTTGAAAAACACGTGTCTCCATAGGATTTAGCAACTTATGTGCATTACCATCGGAAGATTTAGCATATGAATGCATGTCTTTTAAGGATTTAGCAACTTATGTGTGTTACCTTCCAAGATTTAGCATGTAAAATTTAAAAACTATAGTACAAGGGAGGCCCTATATATGCCCCCTCCTTAATATGGCAAAAACATACTATTTTGACATGTTAAGGAAAGAAAAGAACAAGGATAAAGCCTTCTTTAGCATCAAGACAATATCCATAAACAACACCAAGTCCAAGCCAAGAAGGTCACAGCTCCTATGAGGCCATGGAAGGGATGAATGTAAAGAGATATCATGCAAGAAGTGAAAAGAGAGTAACCCTTATGAGGGATAACAGACTATTTAGTTTCCAAGGTGAGAGATATATCAACCATGAAAACCCAATGTCAAACAACAAAAAGAGGTTTTTACCAAGGACAGAGATCCTCGATGCAAACCAAAATTTTCATGTATGATTGGCTATCACATAATAGATAGATATTTCTTACCCAAGGAAAAAGGTGAATCCCAGAAAGATAGAAAAGAAGGAGATGGCATCCTTGCCCCTCTAAGTGTAGGAACAAAGATGGAAGAGGATACCTACTTCACAAGGCAAGGAGATATCCTGTTTACAACAATGTACACCATATCCTTAGTGAGGGATATTGACCCCTACATCAAAGAATATAGATAATCATGAAAAGGACATGTCACTCATGGAAAAGGATCCTCAAAGAAAGAGATCTTATTAACAGGAATGCCCACCAAAGAGGAGTTTCCTAGATAAAATATCATCTTTCAACAATGAGAACAAAGATTCAATCATCAAGCCCCCTGCAATCAAGAGGAAGTGGAATCTTTGAAATGAGGGAAACAACTCTAACACCAAAGAAAGGGTGAGAGTTTATAAAGAACATAATTTGCAACATAGAGAAGAAGTGATGACCTAGGACAACAACTTCTCATAAAAAAAAAGGTTATCCATATTCAAAACATCTATCAATATGAAGAAATAATATTGAAATATAAACAAATACCACTATGCTAAGGAAAGCAGTTCCCTAGACAAAGAGAAAGAAAGAGGTAGCTTTCCCCCCAGAGATAAGGACAAGGGATAAATTTTCAAAAAGAATGTCTTAGAAAAGATATCTTGAAAAGAAAAGATAGATTCTATGGATGATTAAAAACATAATGCAAAACAATAGAAAAAAAAATAGGGGAGAAAGAATACCAATTAATCCCCAATAAAAAGACCTAATGGATCCTAGGAGACTAGATGAAGATACACCTCCTGAACCCCATTCATGAGACAAGAGGGGAAGAACATCTACATTATATCTAAAGGAGGGGAATCCCCTATATCAAAATTATAAAGGAATTGTAAACTGCACGAGAGTGAGATATAATTCCTAAAGCAGCTCGTTCTCTAACATATAACTTGAAATGTTTACAATCAGCAAGTAAATGTTTGTTACTATAATGAAAAGGACATTTGTATTTGTATAAAGCATCAATCAGAATAGGTCTAAAGATTTATTTCTTGGAACTCATTAGCTCAACATATACCTTCTTAGCCACTTCTTGACGAGTATTAGGGTTATCTAAGATAGGTGTGGGGAGAAGAATATGAAGAGGAGGATGATGTTTAGCATCACCTACCTTAACTTGAGATCTTGAACAACCAACACCATACATATGTGGTTTAGGGGGTATATGAACTAGAAATCTAATACCATGCTCATTAACCCCAATTCCTAAACCTTTATAACCTTGTTTAGTCACCATATTATATCCGGTAGGGTACATATTATGTAAAGCATCTATACAAGGTGATTGTTTATCATGTTCATGAGTAAAGGTTGCATAAGGTGGGATAATAGGTTTTGAAGAAGTTTCTTTACCCTTTCCTTTAATATCATCATGAATCGGAGGAGAAAGTAAATCAAAGAAATCTTGTACATCCAGATCCTAAACTATAGCTTGAATCCCATCATAAGTATGGGAAGAGTGAGGATGAACAGATGGACAATTAGGTATCAGATTAGGATTAGGATTGATAGGATTAAGATTAGGATTGATAGGATTAGGATTAGGATTAATAGGAGATGGTGTATCATCTACCAAATCCTTCACATAATCCAAAAGATTAATAAGGCTACCACATAAATCTTTAATGAAGGTTTTAAATGTAGGTAGACTCATGTCGGTCAACTTCACAAAAGCATAGGCAAGAGAAAAGTGAAGGGTTATCAACATAATGAAGTGAATGATACTTTCATAAACATCATAGGTATTATAAAGAGATGCTAAGAGAAGAGTAATAAGGAACATAACTACACACCAAAGCATCTTAACAATCACCATAGAAAATGAAATGCAAGAAATCTTTTTGGATTTTATTGGTTATATAGATTTTTTGTATTTTTGAATGCAACAACATAAACTAGATCGAATCTAAATGCAAGAAAGGATCTAAAATCTAACACAATAGGGCATCTCATTCAATAAAATAAAGGAGAGTAAGTAGGTCGGGTTCACCAAAATGAATAGAGGTAAAATGGAGTCACCTCTATTGAGTGTATATAAAATGTATGTGGATGTGGAAAATATGAGAGCCACTCCTAAATCCAAATTCCCAATGGAGAGATCTGATTTGATCAACCAAAAGGCTAATGCACAATCGAATCAATCTATGGAGAATATGAAAGAGAGAATAAAACCTTATATGTCCCTATGGAGAATTATGCTTAAAATCTGAAATAATTGAAAGACAAATACTAACCTCACATTAGGGAAAATCTAGAAAATACCAATTTTTGATGTCTGTGTGTACTTTCAAGCAATTCTGCAACCTATGTTTGATTGGAAATGTCGAGATGAAGAAAACCCAGAAATATTTTGTCTTTCCAATTGTAGGTAGTCTTTGACCCTCATAAAAGGTCAAAGGCTACATTCTTTATTTGAAGGTCGATTCTAACTTTGTTCATAGATCTTGAAAGTTCACCAAAAAGGGTATCCAAATCCGCTCTCAGATCTAAAATTATGCACCTGTACCTACAAGAAAAAAGGGGGTTTTTGTTGTTTGTTTGAGGGGTTTGCCTTGGTCAAACCCAAGTTTGGAATTAACCTTAATATTGAAATTGAAATAAGAATGCTAGCAAGTAGTAGAAATGGATCTAACAATGAAGCTATGCAATTCGATAGATATGTAATTATATTTTGAATGTAAACAAGTATATTGATATGAAAGCTTGAACACAACAATGGTAAATGTAAATCAAACCTCCATGATTGTATGCTTGGAATCCACCTTGAGGGAAGAATGAATGGATCTTGAAGATTAACAAAAGGATCTTGAAGGAAGGTCACACCATCATGATGGCTAGATCTAGGGTTTGAATGATGAATCTTGAATGCTTGAACCAAATCCCTTCAATGGCTTGAATGATTGAATCCTTGATCTTCAATGGAGGACTTGGATGGAGAAGAGGACTTGAATTCTTGAATGGATGTTTTCTTGATCACCTTCCTTGAGAGTGCTTGAGCATGAAAACTTGATTAAGAGATGTTCTCACAAAACTTGATTGAGATATGTTCTCACAAAACTTGATGGAGAAAATGAGAGAGGAAGGCCCCCTTTTATAGTGAACTAGGGCACAATCCTCTAGAGGGGGCACCTTGGATAATTAAATCCAATTAGGTCCTAACCTTTAGAAAATATACCTAAATTAAATTCAATTAGAGCATTTACCATTTTGAAACTTGAAATGGCCAACCAAGAGGTAGAAAACAAATATGCATGAAAATAGTATCCTTTCAATCTCAAGAAGAGAGATGGGAGAGGATTTGAGTAGGAGAGGATAGACTTCGAGCAGAAAATGTGTGGATTCAAATTGTGAGAAGGATCATGGCAGTGTGGCCGTTGGTGCTAGTTTTGGCCATCGTACTAGTGAGGGACCTTTGGCCCTAGGAATGCCTTTTGCACCAGTACTAGATTTGGTGTCAGATTCTTCTTTGTTAGGACAAGGGATTCCTTTCCTAGGTAGGGGTGTCATGGGTACCCCCTCGAAGGCAGCGTCAAATGGGGCTCTACCTATGTGTGAATTTGTGTTAGGAGAAAGGCCCAACTTGACTTATAAGGTGTTGAACATTGAGGTTTCTCCTTCAAAGGACCCACTTGTGGGGTCAAATGGAATCTTAGCAGAGGGTGATGCTAAAGTCAACCCTCATAGTCCAAAAAAGTGGTCAGATCTTGTGGGAGTGAGAAAGGAGGCAGAAAATTCACCCTATGAAGAACCGGTAAAGGCTTTTCTATAGGAAGGAGAATTTGATATTTTTGTTCCAGACTCCATGGTGGATCAATCTATTTCAGCCATGGAATTCATGCTAGTTGGTAAGTTTTTAGGCCCATGACCTAATATAGAGGCGGTTAGAACTTTTGTTAAACAAGTGGGCTATGAAAGGTCATGTGGACATTGTGGCCCTTCCTAAAGGCTTTCTATCTTTTTCCTTCTCTAATAAGGAAGATCAGGACTATGTTTTGTGTGGGGGTCCTTGGATGTCTGGAAGAATAGCGGTTGCCTTTCACAAGTGGAATCCTAACTGGAATTACTCTGATAATGTTTTTATGGAAACTCTAGTCTAGGTTAGGTTTCCTAGATTGGCTCTAGAATATTGGAATGAGGGGGTCTTTAAAGGCTTAGCCTCTTCTTTTGGAGGAGAGCTCATTTTAGTTGATCATGTGACGATAGACAAGTCCAGACTTGTCTTTACTAGGATTTGTGTTAATATTGGTCAGTTTGAGAATCTTCCCTCAGTTATCAATATTAACTCTAAACTGGGTCAATGTAAATAGGAGGTGACCTTTGAATCACTTTCATTTTCTTGCTTTGTCTATCACAAAATGGGCCACTGGGTGAAACATTGCCCAAAGAAATCTCCTAAGGTTTCACTGCTAGCTGTTGTAGAACCTAAAAATACTTCTAGACAAGTTTGGAAGGAGGTCAAAGGTGATAATAGTAGTAACAATGAAGCTTCGATAGAGAAAGTGGACTCTAATGCTACTCCTATTTTATAGGAGGGTGAAATAGCTGCATCTGTATCACATGTGTCAGATTCGGTCGCTATTTCCAATAAGGAGGCTAATTCAAATGAGAACATCCAAGTTCCTGCTTCTTCTGATACCCCTAAGAAATTAGTGGGTGTGGGTCTTTCTGATGAGGACTCGGTCCCAATGGTGTTGTTGGTTCCTATTCTGGAAGAGGTGTCTAATAGTGGACCCTTGGAGGACAAACCTTTTGTTGAAGATCTCTAAACTGATGAAGATGACTCATCCTCTTCTCTTGATACCTTCTCAGGTTGCAGTGATGAAGATCTTGCTGCTAGAGAAGAACCCATTGATGGGAATGGAATATGGACTGTTCAAAAAGGGAAGAAGCAAAAAAGGAAAGAGAAGAAAATGGAGCCTGCTACACCAGGATCCAAGGGAGTTACCACTTGAAGTAAAGTAGATGGAGGATCCAAGCTAAAAGTGGATGTTAGATCTCACAAAAAGTCCCAAGGAAGATATACCAATAAAGAAATCAGAGAGAGGGAAAGAAAAAAGGATATTGCGGATGGTAAGCAACTTACTATTCAGGGAGTTTGTACCCCGCTTATGAAATGAAGCTCATTTCATGAAATATAAGAGGGTTGAATGCCCCTCATAAACAAGACATTCTTAGGAATCTAGTAATAGATCACAAACCTGATATCATTTTTGTTCAAGAAACTAAGATGGGTAAAGAGAAGGTGGAAAAAATTAGAATCGTTAAAAATAATGGGGTTGTTGTCTTTAACTCTAAAGGGGCCTCGGGAGGGGTTGCTATTTTCTAGAATTAGAATCATGTTAGGGGATCTATGGTTTTAGAAGATCTGAATTGCCTCAGCATTAACTTTGTTCATCTTAAGTTGGATTTTGAATGGGTTGCTACTACTATTTATGCCCCCAATACCAAAGTTGGTAGATCTCACTTTTGGAGGAAATTTGATAATCATAGAAAAGCTTTCCAGGAGAACCCTTGGCTGGTCATTGGGGACTTCAACTACCCTTTAAAAGACAATGAGAAGTCTGGTGGACTAGGGAATCATAATATTTTGGATGGGAGAATAGAGCTTATGGAATTTATTAATAAACAAGCTCTTTTTGATTTGGAGCTTCAGGGTGTTAATTTTACCCGGTCAAATAGAAGGATTGGCCAAGACCTCATTCAAGTTAGATTGGATCATGCTTTGATTACTGGTTGCTGGTTAAATTTTTTTGGGTGAATGTTGTCTTCTCTTTCAAAGATTGGATCTGATCACTTCCCTATTTGCTTCAATGTAGATGCGAATACTATGAAGGGTCATCCACCCTTTAGGTTTGAAAAAATGTGGGTAGACCATCCAAAGATTGAGAAGAATATCAAAGATTGGTGGAATGTTAATATTCAAGGTACTTCCATGTTTAGAGTTGTTAAGAAACTTCTCAACATGAAACAAAATGTGAAAATATGGAGCAAAACTATTTTTGGTGCTATTTTCAAATCCAAAAGTCAGCTTAAGAAGGATCTTGATATAATTCAGAATACTATACAATAGTCTAGGTTGATGGTGGAGTTGAGGGAAAAGGAAGAATGCATCCTTGCTAAAACTCATAACATTATTTCCAAGGAAGAAGACTACTAGAGGCAAAGATCTAGGTCTATTTGGCTCAAAGTTGGTGACAAGAATACTAGATTATTCCATTTATCTGCTTCTAAACATAGAGCTTCTAATAGAATATCCGAACTCAAAGTGGAGGAAGGGGAAATTTCAAATGATAAAGATATTTCTAAGGCTTTGATTAATTGTTTCTCTTCTTTTCTTTCCAAAGATCCTAATCTTGATTTGGTTAATCAAAATATTCTTCTCCATAACATTCCTTCCATTTTCAATGATTCTACCAATCATGCTCTTACTGCCATCCCTTCTTAGGATGAAATCAAGATGATAGTTGTTTCTTTTGAAGGTGATAAATCCCCTGGACCGAATGGGTTCCCTATGTTCTTTTTTCAAAAAAATTTGCATATTTTGGAAGTGGATATCAGTAATGATGTTAAAGAATTTTTTGGAGCTAAATCTCTACTCAAGGAGATAAATGTGACCTTTCTTTCTCTGATTCCTAAGAAGCCTAGAGCTGATTCGGTGGACTCCTTTACACCTATTAGCCTATGCAATTCTATGTACAAAATTCTCTCTAAAGTTCTGACTTCTTGTTTGCTGGCTTTTCTTCCTCAAATTATCTCTCCTCAACAAAGTGGCTTTGTGCCCAGCAGGAAAATTCTTGATTCGATTATGAATGTTCATGAGGTTATCCACTCTACCCATGTCTCTCTTAATTTTGGTTTCCTTCTTAAATTGGATCTTTCAAAGGCTTATGATCAGGTGGATTGGGATTTGTTGATCAAGGTTTTGAGATCTTTTGGATTTGGTGATAACTTCCTTAAATTGATTTATCAACTTATCAATACTTCCACTACTGCTATTTTGATCAATGGTTCACCTACTAGGTTTTTCAAACCCCCCAAGGGATTAAGGTAGGGAGATCCTCTTTCTCCTATCCTTTTCTCTATTTTGGCTGAATGTCTAAGGCGCCTTTTTCAGAAGATTACTTCTAATGGGTCTTTTATAGGCCTCTCCCCTTCTTTGACTTCCAGTCCCTGTTCACAAGAACAGTTTATGGATGATACTATCATTATTGGTTTCTCATCTATTTAGGTAGCCAAGACTATTAAAATGGCTCTTACTACCTATTCTCTTGGTTTTGGTCAATCCATTAATTGGGATAAGAGTTCCTTATTTTTTATTAATACCCCTAAGGATAGGCAGTGTAGAATTGATAGAATCATATGTTGTAGAATTGAGTCTCTTCCTGCTACCTATCTGGGTCTTCCTCTTGGTCTTAAACCTCCAGACTCTTTCTAGGCAGGTATTGTGGATAGATTTAATAGGAAGCTCACTGGCTAGAAAGGAGCCATCTTGAATCAAGCAGGTAAACTTTAGCTATTAAAGGCCTCTCTATAAAGCCTCCCTATATATGCTCTTAGTCTTTTTAAGATTCCTAGTAAATATGCAGATATCATTGAAAAAATCCAAAGAAATTTTTTGTGGTCGGGAGTGGAGGAAAAAAAGAGATTAGCTTTAGTTTCTTGGGATAGAGTTTGTACTCCTAAAAAGTGGGGGGGATTGAGAATTATCCCTTTAAGAATCACTAACATGGTGCTACTGGCCAAATAGATTTGGAGAATATTTGGGGAAAAAATAAAATGGAATGATATCATCCATAAAAAATATCTCTTCTCTTTTTCCCATATTTTAGAATTTTGGGAAATTGATTTGAAAGTGCAAGGTTCTTTTCTTTGGAATAGTATTTAGAATGCTAAGGATGTGGCTTTTAAAAGGGCCTAGTGGTTTTTAGGAAATGGTAGAAAAATCCAATTTTGGGAGGATTGTTGGGTTAAAGACTATCCCATAAGATCTATTGTGTCTTTTCAACCCTTCATCAACTAGTGCATTCAGAGATATGGAGCTATGGTTAGGGACTACTAGAGGAATGGCTTGTGGATTGATCTTTTCCTTGTCAATGAAATGTTAAAACCTCTTATGTTGGACCTTATGATATGGAAGATTAAGAACTCTAGAGAAGATAAGCTCCTTTGGGGAATCCTTCCTTCTGGAGTCTTCATGATCATGTCCTACTCTGAGCTCTTATTGAAACAACCAAATCCTCTTCCCTTCTGGGCTTAGGTGTGGAACAAATCTTTAATCCCTAAAATTAACATCTTTTTCTAGTTGGTTTTGCAGAATAAAATCCTCACTATTGACAATCTCCAGAAATGGGGAATGATGTTGAGTAACAGATGTTTTTTATGTAAAAAAGATGAAGAAACAATTTTTCATATTGCAATTGATTGTAGCTATGCTTGGGAGGTTTGGAACCTATTATTACAATGCTAGGATATTAAGTGATTTTTTCCCAATAACATGGAAAGTTTTTGTAATCAATGGAGAAAATTTGAGACCCCCATTGATCAACATCTATGGAATATCATTCCTCCCCATGTGATGTGGAGACTATGGAGAGAACGCAATGACAAAGTCTTCAGGAATATTGATCTCCCACCTAAGGTGATAGCTGAGAAGATAAAGAGAAGCATTAAGGAAAATTTCAAAATGTCAGTTGGAAGAATGCTAGATTTTAATGCTAATGACATGAGTGTGGGGATAAAAAAAAATAACCCTAATCCTAGGGAGAATGCCATCTGGCTTTCTCCTCCACCCAGATGGATAAAAATAAATTTTGACGGTGCTACTAAGGGAAACTCAGGCCCAGCTGGTTGTGGGGGTCTCATCCTTGATGACATGGCTAATTGTCTGGCTGTGGTGTCGATGCCTATTGGGGTGCAAAACAACCACATGGTAGAGGCTATGGCCCTTCTTTAGATTGTCAAAATCATCAAGGAAAATATGGTCCAGAATGTTTAGATTGAGGGTGACTCACTGAATATTTTAAAATGCATCAGTGACAAGACTAAGCCATCATGGACCATTAAGGAGATTATCAAGGAGGCTAGGGTCATTATTAATTCCTTTAAACAAGTAATCATATCTCATGTGTACCGGGAAGTGAATTGTACTTCTGATGAACTGGCCAATTTTGTGGTTAAATCCAAGGATATCATTATTTGACATGATTATGAAAATCTAACCATCGATATGAAAGCCAAGTTGGCCTTTGACAGGTCCCAAAGAAAAAGGGTGGATTGGGAAAATCTTGAGAAGTTATGATGATCAGACACATTTTTTAGAAATGAAGGAAAATGATTACGGAAAGTGGTGTCTTTCCCAAGGGTACTAATTGTAGACACAAGTTAACCCTTGTTAACTTCAAAGTTTCCTATTATTGTAACATTTGGTATCTCTCTACAATTACTACTATCTGTGTTAGCTATGAAATCATGGGAGGAGGGCTTAACCACAAAGAGGCGAAGGAATGTGCAAAATGGAAAAAAACTCAGAAGCCTGGGATATTCTCACTAAGGGGGGTCTTACTACCTACATGGAAAGATTGCATGGGGTGAAAGATAGTGCCACCAAATTATTTGTTGATTCCTAGAAAGATGGGGCCATCACTATTGCAGGAACCACTGTGAACATCACAAATGATTTCATTGATGAGGTGTCCCAGCTTAGCATGAAGGGTATCAAATTTTAGCATGACAGCAAGATATCACGAAAGGCCATTCAACACTTTCGCAAGAGTAAGGAGGAGAAAAAAATCTTGGTTAAAGAGTTTGGAGGTGTTATGATGTGGCTTCATTTAAATAATTTTGGGTGATGGTTATGATGGTGATTATGGAGTATGTCACATTAGACGGTAGGTCCAAACGAGCCCATTCCTACCACTTTGTTTTGTTATGTCATTTTTTATATAAAATTAGGGTGTCCCTGCCTTACTATATTCTTCAATCCCTCCGTTTAATTATTTACCAGCATAAGAAGAAGTAGAATAAACCCATTCTTCATGAAGGGTTGATTCTATTAATTTTTGAAAACATAAAGAAGATGGCCAGTGTGAGCCCTGTCATTACTCCATCTAAATCTAGCTTGGGTAAAAAAAAATTAGGGATGTGGTTGTTAAAGGGGATAGCTCCACTAGTAAAAAAATAAGGAAGGAGAAGGAGGTTGCCATGGATACGGATACCTCTATTGATAGTGTTGAAGGCTATGATGATATGGCTGATTCTACTGAGGAAGACAATTATTCTACCTCCTTGGTTTTGAATTCAGATTCGGAGGAGAATGACAATACTAATGAAGAGGTTATGGGTACTATGGAAAAGGGTAAAACCTCTAGTATCAAGAGTGACAAAGAGGATAATAAGAATGAGGAGGATGTGGGTGGTCAGAAGGTGTCAATTTTGGTTGATTATGATAGCTCTGAAGACCACGATGTGCCCATATCCCCAAAACTTGAAGTGGTTATGGATGTTGGGGTGGATGCTAAGAAGGATGTGACTGAGGTGGAGAATAATTCCCCTACTATGGAGACTACTTTACCAGGGACAGAGAAAGACAATGCTATGAGAAGTTCTTAGAACATTCCTTTCATCAAAATAGTGGACATGCAGGAAAGGAACATTCATTTACTGAGGGAAGATATGGATGATAAGATTGAGCCCCGCTTTGGGGTTCTCCAAATGGCTAAAGATGCTTCCATGTAATCCTTTTGTTTAATGAAATGGGTGTTCCAGGAGATCAAGAATTTAAACCTTAAGCACAACTCTATTTCTACTCAGGTGGATTCTCTGCAGAATTTGCTAGAGTCTAGCCTAAAAACTATGGTGGATAAGGTTACCAATGATGAGGATAAAAAAGTGCAAGAAATTCAACCTAGAATGGAAACTATGTAAAATGCAATGAAAAAACATATGTATGATAACAACAAATTTATGGGTTTAGCCATGGATTGTTTTTTGACCATTAAGGTTGAGTTGGATGCAGGATCGCCCAATAAAAAACTAGAGGAAGTCACTGATGACCTGGAAGAGGAAGGCCGTGGAAAATGAACCAGATTGGTGAGAAGGAAGAAAATTCAAGACAAGATCCAAGAACACTCAGAGTTTAGTGTAGTGATAAAGAAGAAATCTGAAGAGAAGTAGGAAGCTGATGAGGCTTGCAAGGAGTTTGTCTAGGGCTCTAGTTCTTGGTACTATTGGTATTTTTTTGCTGGTCTCTGGTTTTCTAGTTTTTTCTGGTTGTTGTGCTAGTTTTGGTTTTTGTTGACTGGTCCCTAGTCCTGTCTCTTTTTATTGTTCTTTAATGTTAAAATTTTGTTCTATATTTTAAGGGGTTTCAGGTCCCCATTAAAACCTTTTTTTTCCTACAATTAAAAACAAATACCCCTGAAAACCTGACACCCAAAAATCAAGGAATCCTAAAATTTTGCCAGGGGGTCAAGGACGAGGTTGGAACTGACTAGGTCAAGATCAAGGTCAATCCTAACCAGGTCAGGATAGAGGTTGACTTTGACCCCATAAGGTCAACTTTGACCTTATGGTCAAAAACCTCAGGATCCAGACCCAGAATGCTATGAAATGCAGATTGGAGTGAAAATCAAGGGCCGACAGAAGTAGAACAAGTATGATTCAAGCAAAGAGATAATTCCAGGTGCTTGAAATGACCTAGACTACTCACTCAAAGGGATAAATTCTCTTAACATGGAAGTGCTTCCATTTTAAGATGATACACATCCCCACCAGGGTTTTCCCTTGGCCAAGGTTTCCTTGATAACAAATCATGGTGTCATGAGTAATGTATTATGCTTATATGTTCTTTTCATTTCTATATTACTATGGATTGTTTATAATTGTTTAAATTTTAAATCAACATTTTGTAATACTGATTCACCCCCCCTCTTAGTATTACCTAATCCTAACAAGTTGTGCCTCTAGACTTTCCAATGATAATTTTCGGTTGGTGCGCAATTGAAAGGTAAGTCAAATTTCCCTATTTCTAATTGTCTGCACCCTATTTTTTGAGATTTATCTATTTCATTGTATGATGGCCTAATTGATAAAGGTATATTCTCTATGGAGTTGTCTTTGATAAGAAAATTTATTGGCTTGCATCCTAATATTGAATTGGTCCACATGTAGCTTACATAATAAAATGGGTAGATTGATGCTTTGAATATGGCTAAAGTGTTTTTCTCCTTTTTCTTTATCCATGAAGAAGGCTTGCATTCAATGTTGGGTAGTGGACCCTAAATGCTTGGCTATTCCTCATTAGTGCTTAAGAATGGAGCAAGGGTTTTCTCTTATTCATTGGGTTTGTAACATGTCCCCTATTTGGGTGAGGCTACCTAGTTTTCTCCTTGAATTTTTGGATGAAAAAATATTTTAAGGAGTGTTTCTATGTTTTAGGGAGTTAACTTCCATAGATCTTATGATGTCATATAGAAAACATTCAGTATTTTCATGGATTTGTGTTAACGTTATGCTATCTATTGATTTTCTATCGTAAGTTTCTATTAACTCTATGCTTGGTGTGTAGATTCAAGGTATTGAGTGTGAGTCAGTCTCTTTTACATAATTTAATTGTAAAAAGGTTGGGCGTTGACCATAAGATTGTTTTATTAAATAAACAAAATATAAAGCTTCAAAAAAGGTATGGAGAAGGATAAGTGAGTGTTCATTGGAGAATAATTTATTTGTGTAGTCTACTATTAAATTTTGAAGGGAGCATGTAATGAGAATAATCCCTCTACACTAGTTATAGATTGATCTAAAGAATTGTAGACATGGCATATAGAACACAAGTTTTCTCTACACTTAACCAAAACTTTTCTCTTCAAATTCCTCACAACACTAGTTTTAGCTATAGGAGGATTTCCCCCGATTTTAATTGAAAACCCATCAGCTCAAAAATCATCTTCCCCATAATCTTGAGCATCATACATGGGAAATACTATAACTATTGTATTAGATTCAACATTCTTCCATATTTTTTAGCCAATTCAAGTTCTCTCCCACAATTTGAATCACTTAATTTTTCATGGATTCAAACCCCCAAACTATTAGTCTCACCCTGGAAGAGTATATAATTGTTTGGAATTTGAATCCTTTGTAAGAATTGTCCTTCTATTTGTACTCTATTCAGAATTGGAATGTGAGGATTGGGAAAGATATTTGGCCACAAATAAACAAGTAACAATGATTGCAACACCATTTGTGAAATAGTCTATATGTGAAATCCTTCGATGCAAGTATTTTGTGTAAGCCTCATATGCTCTATTCGTGAGGATATTTGGAGGCACGTTTTGTTGGAGAAGCTTTGATTGATTTGGAAATCCTGTCCAAATGTAGAGTTTCATGACTTCTTTGAGGTCATCTATGTATACTTTAAAATAGTCACTGAATTCAATTGATAGAGCTTCCATGAAGTTGCATTCACCAAATCGAGTCACATTTGCTTCACACTTGGGGCACTTTAATTGATCCATCATATTAATAATATTCAATAGCGTCAATTAATAAAAAATCAAATCTTTTATTGTATAAAATTTTAGAGAAAAATAAATGAAAATCCAACAAATTATAGGTTTGAAAGAAAACATTATTGACAACAAACTTGTTTCTACTATAATCTATTTCAACACAATCATGAGATCAATCATCTTTAGAAGTGAAGTCACTAATCACATGCTTAAATATGTTCTTAATTGTAACAATTATTTCTATATAAATCTTAGCCTTGTTCAACAACTCTTCCACTTTTTGAAAAAATTGACAAAAAATTTGGAAAATAGGAAAAACACTTCCACTTTTTGCCCAAAAGTGAGACTCAACTTCTTGCAACCACCCTTTGATTGTGCAGTGAGCATCCTCAAATTCTAGATGATAGCTCTTATCAACTAGCTGACCAACACTTAGCAAGTTTTATTTTAATCCATTAACAAACAATACATCATTTGTGTTAGTTTTTCCATCTAATGTGATAGATCATCTTCCAACAATCATCCTAGGACTATTGTCACCAAACCTGACAACACCACCATCATAATTCTTAAGTTAAATGAATCTATCTTTATCACCATTCATATGATGTGAACATCTACTATCCATAATCCAATTAGACTTTTTTATCAAAATGAGAAACTAATAACTTTTCTTCATGAATAGGTTCTTCATATTTGATAGCCAAAAATCCCAATACATCATTCAAATCATCCTCATCATCTTATGTACCATCACTAGCATAATAGTATTCATTATCTTTCTTTAAATTTCCAAACTTAGGATTCTGATTAGGAATCCTAGTAGGAATCTAGAAGAAAAATGACCAACTTTATTACAGTTAAAGCATTTCAAAGGAAAATTTCCTTCAAACTTACCTTTGGCTTTTATTTCTCTCCTTGCGATTAGGGCCATAATATTTTCATCAACATTATTTTCAAGGCTTTTAATCTCCTCACATTCTTCAACATACTCTCCAAGTTCTTCATTGTACTTGCTTGTCCTTCTAGATCTTGCAAAACTAGGTCTAGTCTTCTTGTCATTGTGAGTAGTCACCTTAAAAGTTGTGTCAATCTTTAGTAGAGCATCCTTAAGCTCTGCACTCTCAAAGGTAGTTATCTTGGCTACCAAAATTTCTCTCATAAATTCCTTGTTGAATGGAATGGTCTCTTCTATGGCATGTAGCTTAGTTCTATACACTAGTGTTAAAGATTTTAGAATCTTTTCTATAACCTCATCTTCAGTATATGTACCTCCATTTCTCTTGATTCTAGTTATACATTTAGTAACCATTTGAACAAATATTCTTACTATCTCATCTTCCCTCACCTAAAGTGTTTCCATTTTCTCTCTCCAATTCTTCAATTTGGCTATTTTAATGTATAGATCTCCTTCATACAATGCAATCAATATGTTCCATATCTCATTTACCTTAGTCAAATCTCTAATCTCTAGAAGAATTATCCTTCTGATAGTGCAATGTGTTAGCACTCAGAAAAAATTTCATGGCCTTAGCTTTTTTCTTCTAGTCTCTGCCTTAAGCCCTTGGTTCAAATTTTTGAAAAAACTAGCCATTGGTAGAAAAACCCTTTGTAATGCCTTGGCCTCATTCTAATTTTTCATTACCTTTTTGGCCACTTAAGTGATCATATAACGCATGTGTGCATTTCATCTCTTTGTAGTCGCATGATTGCTTAGTTCCTGGTAGTTAACTTTTCTTTTCTACGATTACGTGACTATATGTTCGCTTAATATCTTAATGTCTGGTGGTTACTGTCAAATATTATGCGACCCGGTGAAACGGCTTGTTTTCCTTCAGTCACTGAATCATGAAATGGTTGGCCCTTTTCATAGATGTGTTACATGTGGACCGATCATCAGATAATAATACAGGTAGAAACTTATGATTTGATAGAGGTTGATGAAGTGCCAGCGGGACCCGACATCTTGGTCTCCTTTTGATCTTGCAACTGGTGTAAGAGCGTAAAGAATATTCCTCCCTATCAGATATTGTGATGTCCATTGATTTAGCATCTAACCAAGGGTTGTCAGTGGGTCCACTGCTAGCTATGCTGAGAGGGCATTTTCCCATTGGTTAATGGGAATGGTGAGTTGGCTACTTGTCAGGCAGGCCCGATATCTTCTGGCTCTATGACCGGTTAAGGTTTGAGCAAGATCGACGACTATCACCATACTACTGAGGGAAGATGCATGGGTTTTAATGTAACACCTTAATGACAGCTGTCCAATCTCCTAAAGGATTAGACTATGGGTCCATAATGACAAGTACTCATAGTTGGTGGTCTTTTATTGGTCCACGAGGTAATGACTTGGTGCTTGTCAGTGGGACTTAGTTTTTGGATGTGTCAGAGGGTCCTAACACTATCAGTGAATCAATGAACGGCGTAAGTTCTTATCGGATGTGTCAGAAGCTTGAAATCATGTGATAGCCACTGATTTTCTTCTGATGTCAGAGGGTTGTCAGGGTAGGGAGGAGATTCTAGATCAATGGTAGGTGTATAATTTGATGGGATCTTCTGACTGCATCAGATTTTAAGATGGCCATCGATCTTCTAGGTGGGCGGGGGTGGGGACTTGGCAATTCTGACAAAATGGTTTACCAGCCCGACAAATATCTAATGGGTTTCTACTCATTTGTGGAAAAGGATAGCGATGCTTCAATTTGACTGGCGATTCAATGAACAAGCATTCACGTAATCGCTAACTAATTTGGAAGAGGTAAAAAGTGTTCTACGAACTAGCAAAACCCTTTTGTCACTAGTTCGCCAAATGTAATCAGGATAGGTTTTCTTTCCTTTGTTCACCTGATCACTGAGTGACGCTTGGGTTAGTCTTTTTATCTTGTGAATAGGAAGTGTCTTGTCACTTGCTCACTAGAGGTAAACCCAAGGTCATAGTTGAGTTAAGACATAAGGATCATGAAAAGAAGAAATCTAATGGCTGCGAGTTAAAGTTGATCTCAATTTCAATATTGACTGCTGATGTGTTGTAGGTGCCATGAATGTGACCGTTTAAATTCAAATTTTAATTTTCTGAGGGTTTCCAGCAACATAAAGGACTGAAATTCAATGCAGAAGCGACTGGAGTGGGTAAGAGATGATTTGTTTGCCATTGTGGTGTGGTCCATGGTGTGATGACCATTTGCAAAGAGGTTTGTACCATCGGGGGATGGATATTTTTGGTTGCTCAAGGCATTTTATAGGTCTGATTAGATTGATTTGTATGGTGAATTGATGATTTTCTTATACTTCTGAGATTTCTTTCTCATTCATGAAGATCATCCTTGATTTGACAGACTTGTACTTGGTTTTCCCTCTTATATTTTTGTAAATTTTGTTGTAATTGGGGTTGGTGTAGTTGTTGAAACCCTAACCCTAGCTATCTGAAGTGTGTTGCATCCTAAATTCTTTAGGGATTCCATAGTAGCTAGTGGTATATATGGTTGAAATTTTGACTTTGTAAAGGTTCTAAAATCCTAGTTCCCAAGGGTTCCTTTTTGGTTCCATGAAGGGTCCTTTTCCTGTAGATTTTCTCTACTTCTCTGCATATAGAGTGTTCTTTCTTCCTTTTGGGGTTCAAAGAATACAATACATATTGTAATTGATTTGTCTTATGTATGAGATTCAATATATTTATACTGTTATCAGATTGTCTCCATTTGAGTTTCAGACTTATTGATTGAAGCATCAAGGGTGTTTCCATATTTCTATTTGCATTTCCTATGCGTCTACAATAGAGTTGTTTTCGTAGAAGCAACTAGGTTTGGGATTGGTTTTTAGGTGTGTATGAACTAGGGTATCAAGGGTATCTTATGTTTATCTTCCAGTGGATGCTGGTTAATGTATTACTTGTTTATAGGTCTCTTCTAAGGGGAGAGTTAATATCCTTTGAATAGGTGATACCACATTTGGATACACAGATGGATTGTTAAAGTATGATCTGGTTGATGGTGTATGTTTGGTGTAAGGCATCAGCATATTAGAATGCATTTTTTTCTTGTCTCATAGATCTTTGTTGCAGTGATATATTTGACTCTGCTGCCCATTGGATAAGGCATTGGTCTATGGGAGACTTAGGGTATCTCAGGAGCCCTTCCAACCCAACATCAAATCAAATACCTTTCCCTTTCATGTTGGTAGTAGTAGTAGGAGGTCCTTTCTAGTATTTAGACTCATTCTATGCAAGTAGGGCTATTGCATGTGAATTGGCTTCATTAGGGTACAAGTTACCTAAAGGGGTTTGAAGATTATTTCACAATAATCTATCTGTAGGCCTATTGTTTATCTTAAGGTGTCTTGAGTGTGCAAATAAGGAAATACCTGCTTGAGTGATGTGGAGCTCAAAGAAGAAGGAGGATGTTCTTTATCCTCATTAATTGGACTGTTTGCTTGTCAAACTTGAGTACCTAACCTGAGAATCAAGCCCATCTATTGATTCAAGTTTGGTCCTGCAAGGAAAAAATCCAACAAATTGGTGACTTTGCTAGGGAAATGATAAATGCCAGCAAGTGTAAGATGTCCAATTCCTTTCTTTTCTAAACTATCACAAAGTTTTTTTATATGATCAAAGAGCTAGATACAAAAATAAAGCATTTGCTAATATCTTCTCAATATGTGTTGAGTGGCGGCTCTGAGATTCTCTATTTGATCAGTGCATCTTCTGATAAATAGTGCATGCTTACCTGGTGGAGTTTTGTGTTGATTGGAAGAGGTACAAAGAAAGGTAAAATATTTTCCTCTTCGAGGAGGTGGTGACTCTACACAATAAAGAATCTGATGGAGCTGCATGGTAAGCTCTAGATCTGCCTTGCCTTCTAGTCAACAAAGTCTTCTGCTGCAAAACTCTCAGGTATTTCTCAAAGTTCTAAAATGTTTCCTTATTAAGTTATCAAGCACTAAGAAAAGGAATAAGGTGTGAAGTATATAGGAAAGTTTTAGTGATAAAAGAAGATTAGTTTCAAGTATAGATTTCCTATCATTAGTCTTGAAGATTTTCAAGTGGGTGTGCAAAAGCTGCAGCTAGTGATGGATGTTCAAAGAGTTTCTTTTGTCAAAGGATATGTGCCATTTTGTTATGATGGCATACCTGGTTTCCCTAATAAAATCCTTGACAAAATCAGGAGACATTTACCAAAGTATGATAGGGACCAGCATCAGTCAGCAAGGAAACATGTTGAATGCTTTGTTGATGTAATGTGTGATTTTGATGTTTTCCATGAAGACCTATGGATGAAATTATTTGTTCAAACTCTAGAAGGTGATGCTAGAGACTGGTTCTCTTTTCTACTAGCATGTTCTATCTCATCTTGGAGTGAGATGCATTCAGCCTTCATGGAGCAATTTGGAGAAAGGGTAAGCATATTTGATTCCTATGATAAGTTTTTAAAGATTCATATTGAGAATGATGAACTTATTCCTCATTTCAATATCAGATTTGAAAAAGTATTGAATGAAATCCCTAAAAATTATAGACCCAATGATCAAGTATGTATGAATGTCTACTTTGATGCATTTGGTAAGAAAATGAACTACTTGCTGAGGGATAAAGAACCTAGGTCATTATATCAGGCATTTGTAACTACGATGGACATTGAAAACAATTTGAAATATGGATTGGCCAGAGGTCATCTTTCCATGAGTGTATGCTTGTATAATGAATATGAAAGAAAAGAAGATTGTCGTGTTGATACCACATCTCCAAATCGATGTATCAACACTCCTTCTGTAGTTTGTAATCAAGTTGAAATGTCAAATCAAGATATGTGTATAAATGTTGTTGAGTCTTTTGCTACTGATGAGACATGTTCAGGATGCTATAGTAGTAAGACATATTCCAGACCTTGGTAGAATTCAGCAGTGTGATGGTGTTTTGAGTTGTAAATCTACCACTGCGGTCAATTCTTGTAATTTTGATTATGAGCATGATTTTGCCAGTGTTCCTAGACATGAGGTTGTTGCTTCTATATCTCAGTGTTATACAAATGAGAAGGCTGAAAATTATGTCTCTAATGATGAGTCTGAAGTTGCTACACAAGATGAGGAATGTGATTCATAGGAATATCAGTCACAGTTAGAGGAGCATAGTGCTGAAAGTGGTTACTCAGGCGAGAGTGATGAAGGAAATGATGTTGTGGTGTCTTCATATGAGTCAAATGAAACATGGGAGGAAGAAAGTAATGATGGAAGTGAACATTCCTTTATCAGTGAAGCTATGTTTTCATTTTTTGAATTTGAAAGTGATAGTGCATCTCAATTTGTACATTGTGCAAATCAGCTTGAGTATGAAGATGTTGAGAGTGTTTTGTCCTCAAAGTTTGAAGACAAAGAAATGGTAATTCAATGTGATATCAATGAGGATGAACATGAAGATTTGAGTAGAAGGTTATCTAATGGTCCTACATTAGATGATGAGGTTGTAGCATATAACAAAGAGTTTAAGAGTGAACCATGGTTTTTCTATGATGGTTTTCCTAAACAAGATAATAAAGATGTAATTGTGGACACTATATGCTTGGTACGTGATATTGACTGTGAATCTTCATATAGTTCTAATTTTTCTTTGTGTGCTGAGAATCTCCACAAAGATGAAATGGGTAGTGAGTTTAAAGTGTTTTGTAATGCTTTATATGATGAGGACTATGATGATGATTAGCCCATTCTCTGTCATAATGTGCAACAAGGAGTATTGCATGGAATTATCAACCCATTGTTTGAAGAACACATGGAGGTCTCAAATATTACAGAATTTGATGATGATGACATGTGTAAGTATAAACCTGATTACTCTTTTGAATTCCCACCAGCTGCACCTGAGGATACACAAAGTCAAGGTATGAATGAAGATTTTTATCAAATAAAGTATGTAACTTTTGCATTTCAGATTGATGGGATACATGAATCAGTAGAGAAAGAACGATTTCAATTTGATGATAGTATTCATTGGCATGCTGATTTTTACTTTCATAGTGAGCAGGATAATGAGAGTGTTCCAAGTTTTTACATGCACTATGAAGGTGAAGATAAATTTTTTGTTTTGCCTAAATGGCTGATTGCAAGTATAGATATGCCTGGTGAAACAAATGGGAATAAAGTATCCAGTTTACCTCAAGAAGAAAGAAATGAAAACTAGATTTTTGATAGGGGCAAAGATTGGTTCAAGTTTTGAGGTTTTAGGCTCTTTGTAAAAAATGTGTACACTTTGTATATAGTTTCCCTTCCTGTTTTCTATGGTGTGTTCCCTATGTTTTTTAAGGTCTTTGTACCCTTCCTCTAGTAGGTAGTATGCTTTTCCCAGAGATCTAAATTCTTGCATGGACACAAGTTGCCCATCATCCCCAACTAGAGCCACTATTAGCACTTAGAAAAAATTTCATGGCCTTAGCCTTTATCTTCTAGTCTCTACCTTAAGCCCTTGGTTCAAATTTTTGAAAAAACTAGCCATTGGTAGAAAAACCCTTTGTAATGCCTTGGCCTCATTCTAATTCTTCATTACCTTTTTGGCCACTTAAGTGATCATATAACACATGTGTGCATTTCATCTCTTTGCAGTCACATGATCGCTTAGTTCCTGGCGGTTAAATTTTCTTTTCTGTGATTATGCGACTGTATATTCGCTTAATATCTTAAAGTTTGGTGGTTACCATCAAATATTATGTGACCCGGTGAAGCAGCTTGTTTTCCTTCAGTCGCTAAATCATGAAATGGTTGGCCCTTTTCATAGAGGTTTTATATGTGGACCGGTCGTTAGATAATAATATAGGTGGCAGCTTATGATTTGATAGAGGTTGATGAAGTGTCAGCAGGACCTGACATCTTGGTCTCCTTTTGATCTTGTGGTTGGTGTAAGAGTGTAAAGAATATTCCTCCCCTATCAGATCTTGTGATGTCTATTGATTTAGCATCTAACCAAGGGTTGTCAGTGGGTCCACTGCCAGCTATGCTGAGAGGGCATTTTCCCATTGGTTAACAGGGATGGTGAGTTGGCTACTTGTCAGGTGGGCCTGATATCTTCTGGCTCTGTGACTGGTTAAGGTTCGAGCAAGATCGACGACTATTTCCATACCGCTAAGGGAAGATGCACAGGTTTTAACGTAATGCCTTAATGATAGCCATTTGATCTCCTAAACGACTAGACTGTGGGTCCATAATGACATGTATTCATAGTTGGCAGTCTTTTATTGGTCCATGAGGTAATGAATCAGTGCTTGTCAGTGAGACCTAGTTTTTGGATATGTCATAGGGTCCTAACATTGTTAGTGATTCAACAAATGGCATAAGTTCTTATTGAATGTGTCAGAAGCTTGAGGTCATGTGACAACCACTGATTTCTTCTAGTGTTAGAGGGTTGTTAGGGTAGGGAGGAGATTCTAGATCAATGATAGGCATATAATCTGATGGGATCTTTTGACTGCATGAGATTTTAAGACGGCCATCGATCTTCTAGGTGGGCCGGGGTGAGGACTTGGCAATTTTGACAAAATGGTTTAGCAGCCTGACAAATATCTAATGGGTTTCGCTCATTCATGAAAAAGGATAGCAATGCTCTGATTTGACTGGCGATTCAACAAACAAGCATTCGTGTAATCGCTAACTAACTTGGTAGAGGTAAAAAGTGTTTTGTGAACTGGTGAAACCCTTTTGTCGCTAGTTTGCCAAATGTAACCGGGATAGGTTTTCTTTCCTTTGTTCGCCTGATCACTAAGTTAGGCTTGGGTTAGTATTTTTATCTCATGAATAGGAAGTGCCTTGTCACATCTTCGTAGCAGGTAAACCTAGGGTCACAGTTGACTTAAGACATAAGGACTGTGAAAAGAAGAAATCTAATGGCTATGACTTAAAGTTGATCTCAGTTTGAATATTAACTACTGATGTGTTGTAGGTGCCACGAATGTGACCATTAAAATTCAAATTTTAATTTTCTGAGGGTTTCCAGCAACAGAAAGGACTGAAATTCAATGCAGAAGCAACTAGAGCAAGTAAGAGATGATTTGTTTGCCATTGTGGTGTGGTCTAGGGTGTGATGACCATTTACAGAGAGGTTTGTACCATGGGGGGATGGATATATTTGGTTGCTCAAGGTGTTTTTCAGGTCTGATCAGATTGATTTGTATGGTGAATTGATTATTTTCCTATACTTCCCAGATTTCTTTCTCATTCATGAATGTCATCCTTGATTTGATAGACTTGTACTTGGTTTTCCCTCTGAGATTTTTATAAATTTTGTTGTAATTGGGGTTGTAGTTGTTGAAACCCTAACCCTAGCTATCTGAAGCTTGTTGCATCCTGAATTCTTTTGGGATTCCAAGGTAGCTACTTGTATATATGGTTGAAATTTTGACTTTGTAAGGGTTCTAAAATCCTGGCTCCCTAGGGTTCCTTTTCGGTTCCATGAAGGGTCCTTTTCCTATAGATTTTCTCTACTTCTCTGCAAATAGAGTGTTCTTTCTTCCTTTTGGGGTTCAAAGAATACAATACATATTGTAATTGATTTATCTTATGTATGAGATTCAATATATTTCTACTGTTATCAGATTGTCTCCATTTGAGGTTGAGACTTATTGATTGAAGCATCAAGGTTGTTTCCATCTTTCTATTTGTATTTCCTATGTGTCTACAATAGAGTTGTTTTCACAGAAGCAACTAGGTTTGGGATTGGTTTTTAGGTGTGTATGAGCTAGGGTATCAAGGGTATCTTATGTTTATCTTCTAGTGGGTGCTAGTTAATTTATACTTATTTATAGGTCTCTTCTAATGGGAGAGTTAATATCCTTTGAATAGGTGATAGCACATTTGGATACACAGGTGGATTTTTAAAGTATGATCTGGTTGATGGTGTATGTTTGGTGTAAGGCATCAACATATTAGAATGCATTTTTTTTTTGTCTCATAGCTCTTTGTTGTAGTGATATATTTGACTCTGCTGCCCATTGGATAAAGCACTAGTCTATGAGAGACTTAGGGTATCTCAGGAGCCCTTCCAACCCAACATCAAATCAAATACCTTTCCCTTTCATGTTGGTAGTAGTAGGAGGAGGTCCTTTCTAGTCTTCAAACTCATTCTATGCAAGTAGGGCTATTGCATGTGAATTGGCTTCATTGGGGTACAAGTTAGCTGAAGGGATTTGAAGATTATTCCACAATAATCTATCTGTAGGCCTATTGTTTATCT
Organism: Chamaecyparis obtusa; assembly: GCA_027943335.1. Lineage (NCBI taxonomy): Eukaryota > Viridiplantae > Streptophyta > Pinopsida > Cupressales > Cupressaceae > Chamaecyparis > Chamaecyparis obtusa. The sequence goes on along the minus strand of BSBK01009905.1, from coordinate 6,307 downwards.
TAAGGTGTCTTGAGTGTGCAAATAAGGAAATACCCACCTGAGTGATGTGGAGCTCAAAGAAGAGGGAGGATGTTCTTTATCCTCATCAATTGGACTATTTGCTTGTCAAAATTGAGTGCCTACCCTGAGAATCAAGCCCATCTATTGATTCAAGTTTGGTCCTGCAAGGAAAAAATCCAACACAGTGATTACTTCCTCTCTTACAAACATGTTTCACTGAAATAAATCCTTTTCCTCATCAGTGGTAGTAGCATCATCCAAATAATCTTCAACCCTTAATGTAATATTTTTTCTAGTAATTGTCCAATATTTTATCCCCATGGAAAACATGTGAGTCTTCATTTTTTACTTCCATTCTCCAAAGTTGTCTACATCAAATTTGGGAATGCCTTACCTGAAGTAAGACATCTTGAATTTTCCTCAAGAGGTCAAGCTTTCTCTCAGAGGACTAGTAGCTCTAATGCCAATTGTTAAAATAACAACACCCCAATCAATTGAGATGGGGGGTGAATCAATTGATGCCAAACATATCAGATAAAACCTTAAGTGCAACCTTCAATACTTAACCAAATAAGTAAACATAAAATCAAAAGAAACAATAACACATGGACACACTTGAACACCAAATTCATTCACAAGAAAACCTTGTCAAGGGAAAAACGTAGAGGTGATGGTAGCCACAAATATCTGCACCATGAGAATAATGACTTGTTATGAGTCCTGACCGTATTAGGATTTGATTAATACAATACGTAGGTCTTGGTTAAAGGATATACCCTATTAGGAGTCTTTACAACTAATCCTTGTTAAAGGATTTTCCCTATTAGGAGTCACATCCATGTTAGTATCTTACAAATAGATGACTTGTTTAAAGGTTTGAAGCTTAAAGTCACCCTCAAGATCCTCAATCCTGACTTCTGCTATGAATACAAATTTTGTTCTTGAAATTGCTTCTAGTAGTTAACAACTACCAAGATATTTACACCTTTCGCTCTAGATGCACAATCTCTTCTCTCCAAATAGAATCCTATTGAGCCTCACGTTCACATACCTTTTTTCTGTTTGCACATACATCCACATACTACAAATGCAAGAAATTGCTTCCTTATATACAAGTTTCATACATTAAATCTAGGTCGGCCAATATATGATAAACCCTATTTACAAAATACATATAGACCCATGCTAAGATACACATGGTATCCCCTATAACATTACAAAAATTCAAATTCATAATTAAGCACCAAGATCTAAGATCCATGCTTAATCATCTAAGGACATGCTACATACTTGGTCAGCTTCCAATTAGGTGTTTGTTAATTCATGTGCCACACTTGATGTCATATGTCGCTCTAGGACTCTACAATTACACAATAAGCTTTCCATCATGTCTTCAATACAATCACATGCTCACAAAACATAAATAATTTATCCATGGAAGCTATATTGAAAGTTCAGAGACCAACTCTACAAGTCTCCTTGTCACTAGCCTATTTACCACTCTTCACTAATTCAGTCATAACTTCAACAAATGAACTCATAAACATATGTGATCACACACTATATTAGTCTAGATAATTTATTATTCTCAACTATTTTCTCATGTTCCAATTCATCATATAGTGCCCATACAATTCTCTGCAACCTATCTATCCAGTCTGCAAGAAGTCTCTGGATAACATCTATGTAGCATATGTTGACATCAATGACAAACACTGAATGCCAACACCTTGTAATGCAACAATTCCAACACTATTCTCAACATATTGCTCCAATACACGCATGCTTCATACATTCAACTTTCAAGAAACTAGATTCGTAAACATGCATCCACCCATTCTATAATTTTCCCACAGCTCACGATCATTCCCACATCTTCATTTTGTAACCCTTTTAAACAAATAAATTGACACTGGAGCACAAGGGACTCTAATAAACGCAGTGCCCTCCTCACATGGAGTCACCATTTTCTATATTTTATCTTGATCAACAAACTTTATTTCAAGCCTTGTATCATGTTATCTTGTGATATTATTGTTTTACAATTTTTCAATAAAAAATTCACAAAATTTTACATGCAACTAGAATGCATATGATGATTTTATAGATTACCTTTTATAGTTTATTCAATTCAGAAACATGTTCACGAGATTGTGTACACCCTTTTGTATACTTTCATATATTTTTATTTCTAAATGTTACAGAACAAGGTAAGAACTAATGATAGGGTTCTTTCCTTCAACCCAACTTACTAATTCTTTGATTATGTTTTTAATGAATAATTCCTATTATTATCATTTTCCTTTTGACATCTAACATAATTTTTTCCTACATATTAAAATTTTAATCTATATTAATCTCAAAATTTTAATTACTGCTAAGACTGACTAGATCCGTTTATTGTGCATACTTCTTATTTATATTTTCATCAATGACCATTCTTTTTTAGCTTTTTATACACTTAACATTTAAATTTATTTTTTTGTCAACAATTTTATTTTGGATTTGAAGATATTTTATAGTCGAAATGGGAGACTATTGTACTGAATGGCAGAAAATTTGTCATTTTATTTGTTTCTCTTTTCATTTTGTGTCTTGAAACTTTTAGATGATATTGATTTTTTAAGATAAGTTAGGGCTTCAGCTGCAAATTGTTATGTTGTATCTAGGGCTGTATTGAAGCTCTGGCCTCAACCAAATATTCTAAAACTCTAACTTTGGGTTTTATTTGTGATTTTTATTTTATTTTTCAAAATTTAATAGTATATAAAACATATAATCTCAAGGTTCAATGTGTGATAATTACAAGACTCAAATTTCAGACAAATTTTGGAGTTAAGGATTCATTGTCACAACTTGCAAATATAATCATGAAATGATTGGCGCAGGAACAATTTTAATATTTAGGAGAAATTTTGGGCATTAACATAATTAGTAATTAGTGGTAGAAATTAGGGGAGTGTTACAATATTGTAGATATATATCATATAAATATAAAACTTTAAATTATTTCTAGTATGTTCTAGTATGTCTCTTATATGTAAGTTTTCAAAAAAAAATAAAAAATCATATGCGAGCTATGAGTAGTAGTTTCAGAATATGCTAAGCCCTCTATAAATAAAGGCATTATGTAAGCAATAAGTATTAGATCTTTACCTGATCAATGTAAATCATGAGTGGAAGCATTTTAAGGAAATGTAATTGAATTTATGAAAATCATTGATGAAGAATTATATTGGTAGTAGTTGAGTTCATATATTTGTGTATTTATTTCAAAATTGTATTTTTATTTTCACTCTTTCCACCTTCTCCAATGTATACATGACACAAGTTCTACTCTATTTTAAAATCCCCTCCATTCTATTTTATTACATCTTGAAAACAAGCAATACAAATGTTGAATATATGGACTTTACAATCTTATAAAGTATATTTAAAATTATGGGAAAATAACAATCTAAAGATACTAAAAGAAACTCCAAATCTTAGAATTTAAATTGTATATGAATTCAACATAGAAGTTGTGTATTATTTAGTGAAATAAAAGAAAGAGACAATTACTATTATATATTGTTGTATGTTAGGAATGTGCAATGGCTTCTACATTTTAATTTCTATAATTTAGTTATAAATGATCTATCCAACAAATTATACATATAGAAATAACAATAATATTTATCTATTTCATTTGTAACAGTAAATACTTTGGGTCAATGTTAGCTTCTAGTAACTATTATCTACCATTTTTGCAATACATTAATTTATATTCGAGATAGTAGGAATGTAGAAGAGAAAGTTTTAATTTGGTAAAGACCAAAAGATGCATTAATGAAGATGGTGGGGGCTTGGAGGAAGTTGGTGAGGTTGGTGAGGACTCCAAGTCCCTTACGACTTCAAAATCTATGCTATATTAGGATTTTAAACAAAAGTGGGGCTCATTTATGCCTCTAGAGTTTACAATGATATTTTTTCTTCTCACTCTCAACCAGTAAAGAATCAAAAGTGAATCAAACGATTTGGTTACCAATTGAAAGGTTAAGCCAATTTTCCCCTATTTCTAATTGTGTGCACCCTATTTTTTGAGCTTTATCTATTTGAGTGTATGATAGCCTAGTTGATAAAGCTATATCCTCTATGGAGTTGTCTTTGATAAGAAAATTTATTGTCTTGTGTCCTAATATTGAGTTGGTCCACATGTGGCTTACAAAATAAAATAGGTAGACTGATGCTTTGGATACAGCTAAAGTGTTTTTCCCTTTTTTCTTTATCCATGAAGAAGACTTACATTTAGTGCTATGTGGTTGACCCTAAATGCTTGGTTATTCCTCATTAGTGCTTAGGAATGGAGAAAGGGTTTTCTCTTATTCATTGGGTTTGTAACATGACCCCTATTTGGGTGAGGCTACCTAGTCTTCTCCTTGAATTTTGGGATGCAAAAATCTTTTGAGAAGTGCTTCTATGTTTTAGAGAGTGAACCTCTATAGATCTTATGATGTCATATAGAAAATATTTGGTATTTTTATAGATTTGTGTTAACATTAAGAAATCTATTGATTTTCTATGTAAGTTTCTATTAATTCTATGCTTGGTGTGTAGGTTCAAGCTATTGAGTGTGAGTCAGTCTCTTTTACACAATTTCATCATAAAAAGGTTGGGCATAGACTAGAAGATTGTTTGATTAAATAAACAAAAGATAAAGCTTCAAAAAAGTTATGGAGAAGGATAAGTGAGTGTTCAAATGAAAATAATTCATCTGTGTAGTCTACTATTACAATTTTTAAGGGAGTATATAATGAGAATAATCCTTCTACACTAGTTATAGATGGATCTAAAGATTTGTAGACATGCGACTAGCCTTATATTCTCATAATAATTTTTTTGGCAAAATCTCCTAATTTCTTGGGGGAAGAAATTAATCCTTGTAGAGTTGATCCTATGGTTTTCCTAGGTTTTATGGAAGATCACTCTTTTCAAGATGAAGATTTTCAAGATCTATGGGGTATTAAAGATCTTGTGTTGGAGAAGGAAACTATGGCTAATTAGGAGTAGATAAATCAGCATGGATGAGCCTTTTGAGAATGATGTACACTTCAGTGTGGTTATTCCTATAGCTAGGCATAAAATTACTCCCTTGATATATACTATTTAGAATAGGAATCAATTGGAGGAAGATTTTGGTGCAGATCCAAAAAGTTTCATTAGGCATACAACAATCCAAAGGTGTGATATGTAGAGTAAATCTAATTTGGTAGATGGTGTGAGAGAGACAAAGAGAAAAATATAATTTGAAATTTTTTTAGTCATTGTACAGATGAATTTCTTTATTGGGTGGTACAAAACATAAGTAGTTGTATAATTACATAACTACAGAGATAAACAATGATATTTTATTAGTGTAAACTAAAACTATAGAAAATGTAATAATTTAAAGACTTAATACTATGAAATAACCTTTTCTAAGAAGGTCCATTATCCACGCAATCTACCTATTCCCAAATTATAAATAACTATATATGACTCACATAGAAAAACTGGACTCGAGGAGACTATAAACCTCTAAATATTTTCACTCGACTGTCGCCATAGGAAGTTCAATAGACAATCTCTAAGAAGAAACTCTATCGAGTGTGAGTGAAAGTTTTTTTATCAGTAAGTAATGATTTCATCTGCACTTTCCTTAAACTAAAATTTCGTTCAGAGAATTTTTGCACCTTCAATTCTTCCATGGCTTCAGAATTTGAAGCCCCAAAATCAAGACCAACAATCTACCTTTCTTTGAGACCAACTATGAAAGATGGAAGAGAAAAAAAAGGTACAAACAACAATGAGTAAAAATGTACACACAGTACACAAAGATTTATAGTGGTTCAGCTTTCTAACTACATCCACTCTTGAAGTAGGGGAATATTTTATTAATCTGAGATACTTATACAATGTTACAATAAAATAGCTAAAGAGTATAAATAACTCTCTGATTAATTAATGAAGAAAATGAAACGAGATCAGCGATTAGAGGGAAAAGATAATAAGGACTATTTGACTTCACATAGCCAACATGAACCTCCATGTGAGATAGGAGCACCATTGAACTGGATTGAGATTCCATATATATATATATATATATATATATACATACATATATATATATATATACATATATATATAACATATATATATATACATATATATATATATATATACAATATATATATATATATATACATATATATATGTGTGTATATATACATATATGTATGTATATATATATACATATATCTATATATATATATATATATATATATATATA